>JALIZH010018251.1:0-88094 GCA_030522465.1 Rhipicephalus appendiculatus | reverse complement strand
ATTGTTTCCCCCTGAACGCGGGAACCGAGAGTGACGCACGCGACACATCAATGTGTAAGCTCACTAGCTATCGAGGGTTCCTATTCGAACAGTAGTCACAGACGAAAATCATTTTTGTAAAGTATTTCACGTCAAGTGATTCGTCACAGAAATTCCTGATTTCGTTGACATTGAGCTGTGTTGCTTACGTACAACGGCGGCGACGTACAGCCACCCCAAAAAAAATCGTCAGTTGTCTTGATCTCATAACATGTGTGAAACAATGTATATTATCAAACTGACAAATTCTACCGTAACCGAAAATCTCCTGCCTGGAAAGACCCCAATAAAGATGCGAAATATAGCTTGGCCTATTCCGTTCGTACGGTCTCGGACACCGTACGGAAGGCACGAGTGCGCACGCATCGCCACATCGTGCGCTGCCCTTTCCGGACAACATTGAATCCGGTTTAAATGCCCTCGCTAACGCCTCCCTTCTCCTATTTACATGAACGTTCAGACAACTTACTTTGAAGCATATGGGTTCTCAGAGCAGCATGCAATAAGTAACGCGATTAATTCCTTGGGAATTGCGGTATCTAAGACAATGACACTGTTACATTTTTACCTCTGTTAATTGCCACCATTATGTGTAATGAACAATACATTGTACGAACAAAAGAAACGGAAAACAATGTGCAACAAATGCACTAGCTCATTTTTATAAAACAAATTCAATTGGTTTGTAGTGCCCCTACATCAAAACAATGCAATGATAAGTCTAAACTTCAAAATTTTTTTCTCGACTAAAGCAAGTTACTTTCATTAAACTTTCTGTGGACAAAGTTATTTCTGTGGCCAAGGGGCACCTCCCCAAAAGGTCCGCACCGATTTGCTGGAACAGTCGGCGAGGCAGTTCGATCGGCTGAAGAAAGCCTGCCGGTCATGTTGGCGGTGTGTTGCATCGCTGACAGTCTCGGCACGTCTTTACGTAGCGAGCGACCTCAGCGGAAAGGGGCGGCCAGTAGTACTTTTCGTGTATTTCTTGCGAGAGTGCGAGAAACACCGAGGTTTCCTGCCTCCGGATCGTAGCCTAAGGTGTGGAGGACTTCTAGTCGCAGTTCCTACGGTACCGCAAGAAGGTAATTTGCTCGAAGCGGCAAGAAGTTCTTGTTTTGGAAAAAGTGTCGAATGAAAAACGACGCAAATGGCCGCTTGAACACCTTCGGAACAACGGCGATCCTGCCGGCGAGATATTTTAGTAGGTGCCTAAGTTCCGGGTCGGCTCGCTCTCGTGTAGCAATGTCGTCAGCACTTATGGTTGTGAACAGATATCAGACTCCGCCCAGGCGGCGCTGCGTAAAACGCCGCCACCAGCGCTCTCATCGCCGCCCTGGCCATAACTTGGTAGTGCGAACAGCGCCTTCAGAGTAGCTGAACGATAATCTACATCCACAATTACCACTTATTCGCAACTCGCACTTTCGCGGGGCACACAGTGATTCTCTAACTCAAATTCAGTATTTAGTTGCTTTCACAGTCGGAGACTACCTCCAATCTTACTAATTAACCTTTATTGTTAAACATCACACAAATGCATAAAAGCGAATGCATAAGCATGCCCCAATGTCAAGTACAACCACCACAAATTAGCAGTAGGTCTCCCGTTAAATAAAAAAGTTAATGCACATGCACTTCGCCCTTGTGAAAGTCCATGTGTATGTGGCACTCCTCTGGCATAGATGATGTAGCAAGAATAAAAAATTGTAGTATTGCCGTCTTCTTCAACGAAACAGCTGTGATAAGAATGATAAGAAAAACAGTGTTCGCAATATTTTATTGGAACCAAAACAGTAGCAGTTCTCATGTCAGTGTAAGCATATGTACATTTCCATCTTCTTGCACAGAACCTACACCCAATACAAAACACTAAGAACGTATGCAGTACAGCCCAAGCACTATATATAATTCACAATAGTAAAGCAACATGAAAGTAGTGTGGCAAATCTCATCATAATGCACACTGACATGCGCACTTCACAGTGCTAGTATGTAAACACAATCCAGAGAAATGGGATCTACAATGAACTTGGTGTCAGCCTGCACATGAAGGCAACTAAGCTAGTACATTAAGGCTAGCATTACTTTTAAGAAATATGCAACCATGCAGGGAGGCATGTTGTAGATTCTAATTGAATTAGTTTGCCATATGGCATCAAAACATGTCACACATCATCATACAGTTCTGTTTTCTGCAGAAAAGTCCGAAATAGACCTGTGGTGTTGATGTAGATCCACTTACCACAATTTGTAAAGGCGTTCAGCCATGCCAGCAAAGGACAACATTGCATTCATATATGGCTGCACATACTTACTCACAAATATCTGAAACTGAACGCAGTTTTTTAGAAATATACTTGGGAATTTGTCGCCATTATCACACACCTGCAATTTACCAATACTTGTACTATACATAATTACTACAGCTATGTTTACAGTATTCCCATGCCAGCCACTGTCATCTGCAACCTAAAAAGTTCTTCATGTTTAATTACTCACTTCATCGCTTGCGCATAATTACCACATTGAAAGTTAATACCACTACCATGGCTGCAAAGTCAACTTGAAATTCGGCAATCACATGCCTAAAATTAAAAATTTCCTACAAGTAGTGGCTGGTGGCTTGGCATATTGGATCCTAGGGCTTGCTATGCCATGTGGTTGGATAGAATTTGACCACGAATCTATAGAGCCTGTAAAACAGTCAGGAATTGAGTTCATAGTTAAAGAGTGAAAACAAAACAGCAACACACATAGAAATAGAAATGAAGGGAACAGGACAACGCAGTACTAGTGACTGAAATTTAACACGTGTATGGCGTTTTTAGTCACATTCGTACTCATTCTGCGAGTGCATGCTTCTTTATTTTTGTAATTTTTTCGCACTAAGTGTGTATATCTTTCTGCGGTTTGCATTACACTTCAGGTCCTCGTTAGTATAGAGTGAGGCACAGGGGAGTGTTCCCACAATACAGTGTCTTGTACACAAACAAGTGGGTGAGCAACTCTTGCAGCTTTGCCAGAAATGTCTTCCTGAAAATAATAGAAAAGAAGTCCATTAAGCTTTCCATATCCAGAAATATGAATGTCTTGGCAAAGGCTCACACTTGACCATAGCTCGGCACACTCACTCATGAGTGCACTCAACTCACACTCACTCACACTTATTTGAACGTGGTCAGTTGAGTATGAGTGAGTACTCATGCGTGTGAGTGGATGTGAGTGTGAACATCAGTGAGAACTCATGAGCGTGAGTGGTCGTGAGTGTGAACGTGAGTGAGTACTCATGAGTGTGAGTGGACGTGAGTGTGAACGTGAGTGAGTGCGAAGGCTGAAAAATTGTGGTGAGTGAGTTTGAGTGAGTACTCCCTTAATGTGCCGACCTATGGAGCTCGGCACACTCACTCATGAGTGCACTCAACTCACACTCATTTGAACATGGTGAGTTGAGTATGAGTGAGTACTCATGAGTGTGAGTGGACGTGATTGTGAACGTGAGTGAGTACTCATGAGTGTGAGTGGAGGTGAGTGTGAACGTGAGTGCGTACGCATGAGTGTGAATGGACGTGAGTGTGAACGTGAGTGAGTGCGAAGGATGAAAAAAATTGTGGTGAGTGAGTTTGAGTGAGTACTCCCTTAAAGTGCCGACCTATGCACTTGACTATACTATTGCAGACCTTTAAACAGAACACGAAACAAATGCAATAGTGAGATGCTGCTAAGTAGTTTCTTGTGAACTTTTCACTTAAAGTACAGAGGGCAAAAAGTACACAACTGTAATGAAATGTGAAACAGCACCAGAAGTGTACTTTTGTCTTGTGTACCATCATTCGAGTAGTTTTAGCTGTCAGTGAAGTTAGCATTGCAGTGTAAAGGGGTGCAAATTTTAGTATGATTAACCTTGGAGTTAAACGCATTTCAATGGAGGCGTAACTGCTTGAGGCCCACGTACTTAGCTTTAGGTGCGTGTTAAAGAGCCCCAGGCGGTCTATCTTTCCGAAGCCCTCCACTACGGCGCCTCTCATAATCGTGTGGTGGCTTTGGGATGTTACGCACCAACAGTTATTATCACTTACAACACATGGAACACCTAGCTTCTTCATCAACCATAGCTGTTCCGTTGTTCTGTTTAGGACTGAAGATTGGGCGACTTGGTATTGATTCATGGCAAAAAAAACAGTGCACTTATAATGACGACAATAGAAGACGTGGACAAAGTACCACGGCAAAATTAAACAGTGCACTTGTAATGACGACAATAGAAGACGTGGACAAAGTACCACTTGTAATGACGACAATAGAAGACGTGGACAAAGTACCAGCCTGTTTACCTTGTCAGAAATTTTCTCAACAGTCAGAATACTGTGTGCTGATCATGAACACTATGGCAACAAAAAGTAAAACAAAATAACCAGAGGGAAGGAACAAGGTGATTCAACAACGAGGTTCAACAGATTCAACTGACTTATATCAATGTGATTAAATTAGCCTTGCACAAGTGACACATCTCCTAAATTCCATAAATATGCACATGTAACCTTGGCAAGCTCTAGTGCTGATATGTGACTAATGAAGTGACCATACCATAAAATGCATGTGCTTCATCAAACACACTGTAACTAAGCACATGTCTTAAACATCATATGGCCATCATAAGCTGTCATTAACATGACTTATACTTTCTAGCTAAATGTATATAAGCTCATGATGTCAGTGCGCCTTGATATGCAATTTAACTTTTTGTGTTGGAGAAGGACAAAGTGCACAATGCAAAATTGTCCTCAAAAAGTATTCTTACTTGCTCATAATCTGCGCAGGAGAACAGAATAAATAGAAAACAAATCTGGCCTTAATGCATGCGTTACCACATGACAGCGTGATAACAGCTGTCTTTTTTTGTGTGTGTTGCTTAAGTGTATACTCCCTGGAAGCACTGTTTCATTCATGCTTTATCACAAGCAAGGAAATTATGTCGTACAAACATTCAGTTTTAAGGCGCACTCGCTTGAATTGGCTGGCCACGCCAAGCGGTCAGCCAATTCGAAACACGTATCACACATCGTTCTTATATGAGCTTAATGGCCTTTCTTTTTTCGCTTTTCATTGCACTTTTGACGCGACGCAATGTGCAGAACAGCACCTACTGCTGCCCAAGCAACAAGGTCACGAAAATAGAGGAAACATAAGTATTACGTACCATTTGTGTTCTTGAATGTGCCGCGAACGCGGCGCGCCCATCAGCTGCTGCTCACTTGAGTCACCTGGCCATTGCAACACCATTGCACACGCAGTGCATGTTGCACTGTCGTCAAACCACACATTTCACGTCCCGCGACGAGAACACAGTAAGGCTGCCGGCATGAAATGTGCACACATGATCGACGCATAGCAGGGTAGTTGAAAGGCGTCCTTCACAAAACCGACGTTATCCCATGACGGCTTCGCTTCGCTATCACTCGCGCACACCGCTGGGGCCAGCCTGCGGTAACATCCGCTGTCATTTCGGAACTTCTCGCGTTTCTCGCGACTCCCTTCTCGCGTTTCTTTCTTTTTGCTTTCTTTTTTCCCTCCGCGCGCGCATGCGTGCGATGGTTGTCCCGCTCTTATCGCCGCCTTTCGAAGGTCAAAGGCGCTTCGTTCCTTTCAGAGCAGCCGCTTGAGGAGTGTCGCGTTTTTTCTTTCATTTCTCCGGATCTTATTCCGTGCGTTGAGGCACACCGCCTGTGCCCAATTCGTCATCCAAAAGGGTATACTGACTGTGCATGCGGTGCCGATAGGCCACATCGACGGGTGTACACGCTCCTACTTTTATTTTAACTTCGATTTGATGGTAAAACAACATAAGCGAAGTAATTCTGTGGTCGAAATGCATCGTGAACCCGAGCCCAGCGGTAATGTGCATTCCGTACAACAATGTGCATCAGTCGACGAGACGAAGAAATCGTTGATTAGCACGTTCATGAATTTATTGAGCACTTTGATAAACACTTCTTTCGCCCGCGCAGTTGCATACATGCACGTCCAGCACTGAAAGCACTATAGCTTCGGATAAAATAACGGGAAGATATGCCCGAGAAAGTGAAATAGGAGTTTTCTGTCCTTGAACTCCATTTGACAAAATGGCGTCAGATCGTGAATTTACCTCCTTTCTTCCACCTTTTATCCCCATAATTTCTCAAGGAAGTAAAATTGAGGACGCAGAACTTTATTACACCGATCTTAATACTCCCTAAGGGAGTACGGTCCCAAATGAGGGTAGTATTAAGCCCTTAAAACGCCCGATTCGGCTAGTTTGCGTTTACAGTGTAGGCTTAGCATATGCGTTAAAATCCTGGAAACGTGCAATGAGCTGGTCTCCTGCAGAAGTGACGCCCACGCCGGCAGTTTCTTTTTGCATATGCGCTGAGGAAGCTTTCAAAGCTTTGTTTTCAAACCACGACAGTATCATTGTAAAACGCCACGGAGGGACTGATCAATATCCCGAGAAGTCATTTAAGAAGAGAAGTTGCAAGCACTACCTATCTGTTTTGCAGATATTTCTGCAAACTGCCGCAGCTCCGTTGCAGACAAGGTGGGGGAGACAGGCACAGGCTGAGAGCGCTTACATTGAACATGCTCCTGCTCACACACTTGTGTGCTTGATCGGTTGCTGCGTTGGAGTAAAACGGAACTACGCTGTGCCAGATGACAAACTTTCTGCAATGATGCCAAGCATTTATCTAGCTATGCTAACGCCACATGACTGATGAAACCGTATGTCTGTCTGCAGGTTCGTTTGTCCGTGATGACCTTAATTCACCCTCCGAATTCCTTTATTGAAGGTGGAATTATAGGCAGCTACCAGACGAAACTTTTGTGTGGTCGGTCGCATCGTCACGCTGTTTGTGTAATTGAAAATTTTCATTAGGTCTTATCGCCACAGGTGCGCAACACCTCCTGGTATTATGGGGAAACGTGCAAAAACATGCGGAAGGGGGGCGAGGGTTCGTGAATGTGAATGCGGTTTGGGAACAAAACCACAATCCCGCGTGGTGGTGTGTGTTATTTCAGGAAAATTCTAGGTAAGGTAACGGCGCCAGGTAAACACACCCGAGGAACACGTAAATCATGAAGGCTTTACCGTTTCGCGCCTCTTAAAAGGCCACTCCTGAAGGGCCCGTTGCCCTTGTTTAACCGAGAACAGATGATTGAATCAGTGTACAAATACCGTAGAGGAAATCCATTTTTTCGGCGACAGGCAATGAATCACTCGACAACGCGCCGCGATTTCATGTCAGCCACACGTCGTCCGCGACACCTCAAGGATGGCAAACGATGAAAGAAAAGTTCCTGAGCCCAGGTGACCACGTTCTGTGGGTCGGAATATGGAGCGAAAGGCTGACAGCCCCAATCCAGCGAAAGACGGATGAGACGACGTCCTAACCGCTCCATTTCCCCTTCGCGCAATCTTGTGGCTAATGAGGTACCCGCCTTTGTCCCGTTGAACCACCCCAAAGAAGTGCGTATTATCAACGGAAATCGTATATATGGAGCATGTATGCGTTGTGGTCGGCTGATGAAACGCGTTGCCCTGCGAAACATTTATATTTATGTATGGCAGCTGGGCACGATGGTCATGACGGTTTAGAGCCGTTTCGCGCTCCGTTGGGTTCCAGCATCCACCACACTCCAGCGCTGCACATACTGCAGTGCGCTGCACATACTGGAGTCTGCACTGTTTCTGCCCGTACCACTCGCTGCTTTCTGTATTGTGCGCGGCTGCGTGTTTCGGTATCCTTAACCCTTTGTTGCATGCTGTCCACTACAGTGGACAAATTTCTGGAATTTTTGGAGCAACCGTCGTGCCTTTGAGAGGCGCATTTGCATATTCGTAACTAAAGCGGACCAGAAGAGTTTTCATTCGCCACATTAGATGGTGCCACGACCCCACGCTTTTTCCTGCACCATTGTTCAAAATAGCAGAATCCTTCTTTGGCGGATAAGTCAAGTTCTTCACGTGGTTTTTTTCTTACAGCACAGATGAAATAGCGATTTGGTATGTTTTATTGAATGCACGCCACAGAAGAAGCAGTCGTAGACACGAGCTGTAAATATTGCGGCTTAACGAAGTGAAGATAATTTTTTAGAACAAGTTTTCAAATATATCCACTGTAGTGGACATATTTCATGGTGGGAACGCACCTGTGGCGCGTCCGAGACGCGCATGTGCATATTAGTAACTAAAGTGAACAAAAAGGGTTTTCATTCGCAGTGCTAGATCGCGCCATGGTCCCACGCTTTTTCCTGCACTTTTGTTCAAGAAGGCAGACTCCTAGTTTGGGCGGGTAATTCAAGTTCTTCACTTTTTTTTTCTTATAACACAGATGAAATCGTCATTTCGTATGTTTTATTGAATGCACGCGATTTAAGAAGCACTCGTAGTCACGAGCTGTAAATATTGCAGCTTAGCGAAATCAAGATAATTTTCCCAAATAGTTGAACCCCCCTCATTCCCCCCTTCCAACCCCCCCTTAGCCCCCCCCTCCACTTCAAAAAAAAAATGTCTTGTTACTCTTCTGGTGGTACTGCAGCTAATTTTTTTTTGTTCATTTGTTCGAGCAAGACAGCTCGACGGCTGAAAAAAAACTTTTGCAACTTTCACTAATTGAACCTCTTGTGCATGTTGTCCACTGTAGGGGACATCCTGTATCTTTTAAAAGAAACGTTTGACTTCAACAAGATTTTTTTCTCTGCTTTTTCCTGAATGCAAAATAACAGAAAACTAAAAGTAAGCGCTGTTTAGATGCGTAGGTTTTTGCCATGCAACAAAGGGTTAATATCGAGCGTTTCATTCGAGGGTACCGATAGATGCTATCGTAACAGGTCCCAAACATAGGTTTTATTATGTATTTGATATATGAAAAGTTGACAAGGAGAAATTTGTAAACAAGGGGTGTGTGCTGGAGGCGACGTTTCGTCAAATGTACTTGTCTTCTTCGCGGCGGCAAATGCTTTCCTTCGCGCTTGCGCGTATGTTCTCCGTACCGTCCTCTCCAATACAGAGAAAGGAGGAAGAACGCGCTACAACGAAAGTGGCAGTGGGGCACAACCAGAGTCCGCCGTTACGAATTCGGTGAGCCAAAATGAAAGATTTATCCCGTCAAAAAAAAAAAAAAAAAAGGCCGGTCGGGGAGGGTGTAGCCAGATATCTAGATAGATAGATACGGTCAAGGTCGCCACAGTTTGCTAAGAAATGCTTCGCGTTTAAAAGAAGGGAACAGTTAGCCAAACAAATACCTGAAGATGTTAGTGCAGTGGAAGCACCCATCCCTACATGCCGTAGGGAACTGAAAACGGGCATGTAGGGAAGAAGATGAATAAAAAGATGAGGAAGAAGCGTCCTGGGGTTAGCAAGATCGGGACGCAATTTTTCGACGACATTATGAAGCGGGAACACCCTTTTCTACATGCCCGGTTTCAGGCTTGGCTTCCACCAGTGCCTCATCAGAAAAAATCACTCTCGAAACACTGCATGCTTCGCCTCCCACCAGACTCCATGATAGTGGAGCGGAAACACCTTTCCCTACATGCTTCGGTCCTTCCCAGCTTTTCTTCGATGCACTTGGTGTCAGCTCACAAATCGCCCATTGATACTTATCTCGGACGGGCCGATGTACATTTTCCCACCGGACATGGGACTGGAGTAAACAACTCCACAGAACATTCCACTTGCCTGCATTTGTTTTGCACTATTCTGCCATAAAAATTGAGACGCTTTTCAATAAAGCGTGAGAAACGGCTTTGTAGCCCTCTCACCATACGGCATCGGTACTGGCTGATGAACTGTTGCATCCTGTTTTCCCTAGTTTTTTTTTTCCTTGTGGCACATTTAAGTGCACGAATCTATGTCACGGTACTGTCTTTGGAGACAGCTCTCTCAAATTTCCATTACAAACATTATGCATGCAATCGTTTTTTCTTTTTCTTGGAGGGGGGGGGGGGTGGGGGGGTGGGGGTGGGGGGGTGGGGTGGTGTGTTTTGAGGTTACATGTAGAAATGACAATGTCGAACTACTACTAATCCCACTGAGGCTACAGATAACTCTCGAATCGTATTATTCATTTTTGTGAAGACGGATCAAAGTGAACACGAAGAGCTGAAGTGGCAAATCTTTAACGCGATAGCGTTAAAGAGCTCGTTTCGCAGAAATTCCGGCGTCGGCGTCGGCGTCGTTGGTTGTCAGCGAAAAATCATCTTGTCCGTGACCGAAAAATCATCATGTTGTCCATGACCGAAAAATCGAGAAAGATGCAAATAAAATAAATATTAAAAATTTTTGGGTCCGAGTGAGGGTCGAACCCGGGTCATCTGCGTGGCAAGCAGGTGTTCTACCACACATCCATGCCTCTGCTTGGAAGTACTCTGAAAATAACTTCCCCTGCATGGAAATGCAGTGAAAATAACTTCCATGCTTCGCAACCGCAAGCGTCCTTTATATAGGCGTCGCAATATAACATATATTATCCCAGGAAGATTGCGTGGTACAAGCGTACATTGCCATCGGGCGTCAGAATATGTGACTATCATAACGATTTCATAGTTTAAAGCCAGCCACCCATTACAAACGGCACACACCTTACTGCGCGTATTCCCTTAATACCACGTAGTGGGTGCAGTGCAAGTTCGAAAACATTTCCCACAGTTGCCGCGTATAATTGTTCCTGGTTTAAAGCATACTACCCATTACATAGTATGCACTAAGTGATTGAAGTAGGCACTAGGGACGGGATATCGCTATCGCGTTCAACTCTTAAAGGCGAAGCTTAAGGGTCCCCCTAATTTTTTTTGGTACTTTTTGTATTTCTATTTTTACCTATTCGCACAGCGTACGTTTACCTAGTGGTAAATAACTGCATATGACAAAGAACGAAAAACAAATTTTTACTTTTCGACTAAAGCACAGCATTTATTTTCAAGGCGCAGACGACATTAGCGACGACCGTTACAACCAACTGAACATGTTGACCCACTTTCCAATGCATCTCCTATTCTTCATATTGGAGCTTATGCCAACACACTTATATTTAGCAGTAATAAAGACTTTATGCGCATTGATGACAGATGCGTATAGTCTATTTTCTGTTCGAAAGATGTCAACATCACACAAGTCGAATAATCATTTCTATGTCGTCCGCCTCGGTGGAACAGTGGCTACGGTGCTCGGCTGCTGACCCGAAGGTCGCGGGTTCGATGCCGGCCGCGGCATTCGCATTTCGATGGAGGCGAAATGGTAGAGGCCCGTGTACTGTGCGATGTCAGTGCATGTTAAAGAACGCCAGATGGTCAAAATTTCCGGAGTCTCCACTACGGCGTCTCTCATAATCATATCGTGGTTTTGGGACGTTTAACCCCACATATTATTATTAATCTTTTCTATGTCGTCGGTATAGTATAAATTATTGATCAATGTCCATATGTTTTGCAAGTAAGCAATATAAGAGTAAAGTTCGAATGTCATGCGCCGCACTCAAAAATGACATCCAATTTTTTTTTCGGGCAACAATCGGTTAATACACCTCAAATGCTTGAAATGAACTACTGTCGTGAAAAGAAAAGCTACACGTAACATTACAAGAACACATATAAAAAGTATGGATCTAAAACCGAGTTTATACTCCTGAAAAAGCAGAGAATATACACAAATAAAGGGACCTGTATATCAACTGCATCGAACGTGTAAACAACAATGTTAATTTCATAAAAACAGATAAACAGCCCAGCCAACAAGCACCAAAGAAAGTTATTAACGAAAATCTAAAAATTGGTATTCGATATTTTCAAACAGAGAGCGAACATTGAGAGGCTTCACCGTCTTTTCTTGGAGTAATAAGTTGCAAAAAATTCCCGCGACAAGGAATCCCCATTCATGTGTAGTACACTGGTGCCCGACAAATGAGGCTGGCAGGCAGACAAACCGCAGCTCAAGGGCACACACGTAGAGATTCCGTTTTCAAGAATAAACTTCCCTATCCCAATCACTCGTGAAAGCGATGTCGGGTTTTGCAAATATTAAGCCACCTGGAACTCCGGAATACAGTGTAGGTATTGCCGATGGCGCAGCGCTTATAGTGCATCCCATGCTTCGGCATACTGAAGAATGCCAGTGCGTAGACATCCTAGCCTTGTGGACGCTGGGGAACCACTGAAACTTCGCGTCGACACAAAACATTTTATTTAACACGAAAGTGTTTTATGCCGGGGTCTACCAAGACTTCACTGAGGTATTTCGGCAACGGAAATGACGTCAGAAAATACCCACGATCACATCGCAAAGCAAACTTGCAGAAAAAATTGGGGGGACCCTTAAGCTTCGCCTTTAAGAGTTGAACGCGATAGCAATATCCCGTCCCTAGTGCGTACTTCAATAACTTAGTGCATACTATGTAATGGGTAGTATGCTTTAAACCAGGAGTGAGTGAGTGAAACAACTTTATTGACGACCCGGCATAAAGGGGGGAAGGGGTAGGGGAATTAAAGCGAGAGCAAGCCAGGAGCAATTATGCGCGGCAAATGTGGGAAATGTTTTCGAACTTGGTATGCACCCACCACGTGGTGTTAAGGGAATACGCGCAGTAAGGTGTGTGCCGTTTGTAATGGGTGGCTGGCTTTAAACCATGAAATCGTAATGATAGTCACATATTCTGACGCCCGATGGCAATGTACGCTTGTACCACGCAATATTCCCGGGATATTACATGTTATATTGCGACGCCTATATAAAGGACGCTTGCGTTTGCGAGGCATGAAATTTTTTTTCACTCCATTTCCAACCAGAGGAAGTTATTTTCACAGTATGTCCATGCAGAGCCATGGCTGTGTGGTAGAACACCTGCTTGCCACGCAGACGACCTGGGTTCGGTCTTCACTCGGACCCGAAAATTTTTAATATTTATTTTATTTGCATCTTTCTCGATTTTTCGGTCACGGACAAGATGATGATATTTCGCTCACAACCAACGACACCGACGCCGACGCCGACGCCGGAATTTCTGGGAAACGAGATCTTTAACCCTGTCGCGTTAAAAATGTTTCTACCGCAAGTCGAACCAGCGACATCTCGCTCAGCGACAACAGAAGCGGGGCATGATAACACTGCGCCACGGCATTTCCCTCAGGATGCTTTACAAACGCGCGTTTTATATCGCACACTATCCTCTCACAGTACTCTTGGTCAGAGGGTTGGTGTCGGCATCTGGAACTGGTCATGCTTCCTGATCCGGGCCTCAACGATTAGCTCCTGAAATGAGTCGTTGCTACGCGTCCGCACAATTCGGCGTGTTTAAAATAGGTGAAATGCCATTTTCTCCATGCGTATAACACACCGCGAGGTGGCGCCCTTAGGCCAAGCCTCGTATTCGCTAATAGCGTTCACCCATATTAAAAGCTCTGCGACGCGTGCCTGCCTCTCCTGGCTGCCACGCCGCGTTCCCCGCTTACGCTCGCCCCGAGAATAATCGCGGCCGGGCTAGAGATCAGACACGACGCGCATTACGTTTCCCTCTAGTCCGGCTTTGGTGTTCAGTGCCGCACCGTGGCGACCTTAGTCCAAGTTCTGCGTTTTATCTGCGACGCTCTTGTTGCTGCCACACCACTATCTCTAATTACGCTGTCGCCGTTAAATATTACAATTACAACAATGCTTTGTCTATACGTCCTCATCGACCTTAGTTGTCAGGACGGAGATGCAGCACGAATCGTCAGTGGGGTTGCATCCACTGTGCTGTAGCAGCCCAATAACAACATACGTTTTAAGAGCCCTCATACACCGCTACACCGCAAGCCCTACTATTGTGAAGACACGTTTCACTTTTGTGTTACACCCATCCATATGATGGAGGGATCAACCATGTTTTACTTTTTTTCGCTGGTGCAGAATCATTAGGAAATGCAGCATGAGTAGACGCTTCATCTTCTTCCACATATAGCCAGGACCACCACTAATGCCTTTGAACATTTCACGCAGCATCTTGTACCAATAAGAACGGACGAAGTGAATGCTACTACAATTCTAGATGATCACGAGAGGAAAATGTATTTAAAAAAAATTGATAGATCGTGCACAGTTGCCTTATCAGCTGTGTATAGATGCTTCAGAACAATGAAAAAAAAACAGCAATCCTGTTCTTGTGGCCATCAATACAAGGATATCCACAGGCTCGTGCGCAAATTTAGGAGCATACCGGATTACAAAAAAAATATTAATAATCTACTCAGTTCTGTAAAGATAAGTGCGAGCGACCATGGCCAGCTACGCAAAGGTCGAAGCCATGCAGCCGCCCCTCCACGCCATGCGCTTTTCATACCGTGTGCCATGGCAGCGTTCCATATTTTCCTCGCATTAAAATTTTCTACTCTAGGGCATCAAGGAACCACACCGGAGGTGTGAGCGATCACATTTTGTGGCGTGTGCGCAAGGTAACAATTTGTGCTGATGCAAATTCTTTCCATTTTACCATTCTACGCAGCTTAGATTCCAGCACGCCCATAGGAACAAGAGAGCAAAGGTTTAAATCGTGCGACAAATCCATGTTACTTCACCCGTTTTTGGCAATTTCAGGAAACGTTTGCCGCAATAAATTCGCGAGGCAATGAAGTCCGATAGTAAGATCATTTGATGGACACATGGAAAAGTGCTACAGATTACTTAGTGAGTCTTTAAGGCGCATTTTGTAAGCGGTGACCGGGGGGCTCTTTTCTTTGTGATCTGAAATATGCGACGCGCTGTGAGTGCGACAGGAGAACCTAGCAATCTGCAACCATCGTGAACGTGGGTCGCCAACGGGGACAGTAGCCGTGGTCTAAGCAAATGTGTCTGTGAACGAGCAAAAGGTAGGAACCGCAGCAGGCAGGAGCAGTAGTACTATGCAATGCCTAGAGGCCATTTATCATGCGTCCAGAACCGCCTTAGTCCCTCACCTTCAATTTCATCACCTGCATTCTATTATATTAATTCTACTACATACGCCAGGGAACGTTTCAGCAAGCTATTTGGGGCGGTATTTCGCAAGTGTGACGTCTCTGGACACTAAGCGAAGGAAATATTTGCTATTTTAGGGCACCGGACCGCTCTAGAAATGTCGAGGTTCACTTGAAAAGTTCATTTCTCCGAAGAAGCTGGGGTATATAAAATGTGCTTGCTTGTGCGTGTTCATAGTGTTCAAACAGACGGGCAATTCAGAGCGAGTGAAGATAGGAACAACCCGTTTTTGAAAGCGGGAGTGTGCGAGGCTGACATCGTGGTGGCACTGAGCACAACCGGCAGATGATTCTTTACACTGGCTCTGGTCGGCGACACTGCGCAGCGGCTCAAGAGATCGCGATGACTTTGGGAATACGCAACATATTTCTTCAATGTTGATATGTACCACCAGTTGCTGTGCAATTCTGGTGGTACCCTGATATAATGAACTCGGCTTCCGTCAAGTGTTTTAGAAGTCACTTAACTGTCCACGCAGTTGTACTTTGCCCGGAGTATTAAGGGCGCAACTAGAATTGATCTCAATACTAATTTTAAGGTTTACTGAACCTGTAGTTCACTAAGTTTGCTGTGAAAGTAAACATCATTTATTGTTAAAGCAGCGGAGTTTGCTTCTTAAACTCCTGCGGTCAGCACCAATAAAGTGTGAACACTGAAACTAATCGTAGATAGCTTCACATGCCTGGTAGTTTCATTTCTAGTCGTACGCACACCTGGGGACCTGCGCTGCCTAATGTGCATTGTTATGGCCTACCATGTTTTTCGCAATAATGGCTGCCTAAAAACTCTTTACTTCCAATATTTACCCACGGAAGTCGGCGAACAACAGGCCGGCTATTGTGAGCAGCACTTTGTCGCTACGTTTTAAAGTTTGAATCCATTGTGCCGCTCATTTTCCTTTGGAGGGAAAAGGGGAACTGCAGTGAAACTTTCGTAGAGTGGCCATTGCTAAAGTTAAGTGAGTGGCAGTGCGTAAATTGGGTATCAGGCTTTTCATTCTTAAACACGAGAACTAGCTTTATAGCCTTCCCACCACATTACATCAACACTGACTCCGACTATTCCTTCACAATTTGAATCACCCTTTCTTTTACTCCGGCTAGTTAAGTCTTACAAGTTAAGGGAAAGGTATCACTGGACGTTGACACGTTAGTAGTACCCTTCCTGAAAATCCAAACCAATCTTTCATTAAAACTAAGCTCCCCTACAAATTCTGCAATTGCGGTGAGTCGGAAGACGGGAAAGATTCTCACAAAATTTCTCACAATAGTTTAAAGATTATCTGTCATTATATTTCTGAAAAAAAACATGTCTGGAAGGATAAAGTTATGTTTATTTAAAAAAAAGTAATACCGTCATCAAAATAAACTCTTTGTAAAGTGAAGTTCTGTGATTGATTGTATGTTTGCAATTGAATGTTTCTTTTGTTAGACGAGGGGGCATTGACGAATCTTGTTCTTTTGAACAAAGGAAAAGCTACATCAAGAAAAACTATAGGTATGGAGGAGCCGTGTTAGAGAATACATGTTTGCGTTTGAATTTTTCTTTCGTTCGCCGAGCGAATATTGACTTCGTAGTAGTACAATGAAACTGAATGCACATATTGTTTCCCCCCTGAACGCGGGACCCGAGAGTGACGCACGCGACACATCCATGTGTAAGCTCACTAGCTATCGAGGGTTCCTATTCGAACAGTAGTCACAGACGAAAATCATTTTCGTAAAGTATTTCACGTCAAGTGATTCGTCACAGAAATTCCTGATTTCGTTGACATTGAGCTGTGTTGCTTACGTACAACGGCGGCAACGTACAGCCGCCTCAAAAACATCGTCAGTTGTCTTGATCTCATAACATGTGTGAAACAGTCCATATTATCAAACTGACAAATTCTACCGTAACCGAAAATCTCCTGCCTGGAAAGACCCCAATAAAGATGCGAAATATAGCTTGGCCTATTCCGTTCGTACGGTCTCGGACACCGTACGGAAGGCGCGAATGCGCACGCATCGCCACATCGCTCGCTGCCCTTTCCGGACAACATTGAATCCGGTTTAAATGCCCTCGCTAACGCCTCCCTTCTCCTATTACATGAACGTTCAGACAACTTACTTTGAAGCATATGGGTTCTCAGAGCCGCATGCAATAAGTAACGCGATTAATTCCTTGGGAATTGCGGCATCTGAGACAATGACACTGTTGCATTTTTACCTCTGTTAATTACCACCATTATGTGTATTGAACAATACAACGTACGAACAAAAGAAACGGAAAACCATGTACAACAACGCACTACCTCAGTTTTATAAAACAAATTCAATTGGTTTGTATTGCCCCTACATCAAAACAATGCAATGATAAGTCTAAACTTCAAAATTTTTTTCTGGACTAAAGGAAGTTACTTTCATTAAACTTTCTGTGGACAAAGTTGTTATTTCTGTGGACAAAGGACACCGCCCCAAAAAGGTCCGCACCGATTTGCTGGAACAGTCGGCGAGGCAGTTCCATCGGCTGAAGAAAGCCTACCGGTCATGTTGGCGGTGTGTTGCATCGCTGACAGTCTCGGCACGTCTTTACGTAGCGAGCGACCTCGGCGGAAAGGGGCGGCCAGTAGTACTTTTCGTGTATTTCTTGCGAGAGTGCGAGAAACACCGAGGGTTTCCTGCCTCCGGATCGTAGCCTAAGGTGTGGAGGACTTCTAGTCGCAGTTCTTACGGTACCGCAAGAAGGTAATTTGCTCGAAGCGGGAAGAAGTTCTTGTTTTGGAAAAAGTGTCGATTGAAAAACGACGCAAATGGCCGCTTGAACACCTTCGGAACAACGACGATCATGCCGGCGAGGTATTTTACTAGGTGCCTAAGTTCCGGGTCGGCTCGCTCTCGTGTAGCAATGTCATCAGCACATATGGTTGCCAACAGACGTCAGACTCTGCCCTGGCGGCGCTGTGTAAAACGCCTCCACCAGCGCTCTCATCCAGGGCTGGGCAAAGATACTTTGAAATTGTATCGCGATAAGATACAAGATACTCGGGCGAGAAGTATTGGAGATACAGATACAAGATACTTCCGGAATGAATGTATCCGATACGATACTTTTGTAATTTTGAATCGATACATGTGTAAATTTGCTATTATAGATTCATAAAATTAAGCAGCAAATGCCTATGTACAGAAGTTTTTAATGGTAATGTCTTAATTGCGACCAACTTTGCTTATTTTTGAGAAAATATCTCTTTGAATCTCGAAAGTTCTGTCTTTCTTGCTCAATGTGCATTAGTTTACTTCCGAAACAAGTTATTGGAACATGTTTACTTGACAGCTCTTTATAAGCTGCGCTATCAGTGGTTTTTTGCTTGAGACTTCTGGAAATGATGGGTGTCGCTGCTCTACATGGCGACGAGCTAGCGTGTTGCCGTCTAATTGCAAGAACTTCAATAAGAAGCCCGGTCACGCACCTTACTTCAATAAGAAGCCTCTGCACCATGGCGCAAATACCGGTGCAATCTTACCTTGTCCGTAAGCGTAGTTAGAGCTTTCGTCATACCACATCACCCGACAGCTGCAACGCAGCAACAACGCTGGCAGCGATATTTATTGAAGAAGCATCATGTGAAGACGATAACAATCGAGTAAGCGCATATAATTCGCTGAGGATATAAAACTGCAATGATTTTTTTCATACTCTACTTATCTGCTTACGTAAAGCGTCCGTTAGCAACATGTTCACGAACGTGCAATGTTTTGCCATTTCCTCTCCGATAGCACTTGTGCCGTCCAGAAACTACCCAGATTTATTGTACCTGGCAAAAAACGTCGCAGGATGTCACTGCTATTCACACTATTGCAACTTTTAGCCCTGCTTACCTGCTTATTTAGCACTAAAAAAAAACTTTACGGCGACCTAAAAAAGGAAAACGAACATACCCAAGGGAAATAGCAAGGTGGCTCGGAATATAAAAAAAAACGACCGTGAATAAGTATACAGGGTGTTTCACGTAAGTAGAACCAAGTACTTCAAAAAAAGCATTTAACCGCGATTGAATGAAACCAATGGCATATGGTTTACCGTGATGTGGCGTCAGTTATTTTTATATTGAGCTTAATTGGTTAATTAACTAAGTTCAATGATGCGACATCTTTTTAACATTCACTTTAGGGCCCACTGCGTTCCGTCACATCGTAGTGCACGTTTACAGACGACCAAACCAATTCTTTTTTGTCAGTGTTCATGCTGTTTTGTGAGTACGTTCTGGCTTTTAAAGAAAGCGCGCGAAATATGGAATAAATCCACGTCATTCCGGTCGTGCGTTATCGCACTGCAGCGCTCTTAAACGCGCATCGAGCGAAACAACTGGGACGCGGACCAGCCTGTATCGCTCCTCAGGGACTATGGTGTTCCTTTGGCGTGTGTGGCGGTCAGAAATGTTGACGCGCTGTGGAGCCGATGCCTGAAGTCGTGGCCGCTCATTTCAACGAGGTCCACGTGCCTTTTGTTTCGCTCGAAGCACGCCTGAGAGCGCTACAGTCTTTAAACACCGAAGTAATCACTACGTAGCACGTAAGTTTCCACAAAAAATCAGATCGGTCGGTCTGGAATGCCCTCTACAACGTATACAATGAAACGCACTTGGCCCTAAAGTGAATAACATAAATGTTAGATAATTCATATTAGTTAAGAATTAAGCACAATATAAATACGAGAGCCACATGGCAGTAAATCCCAACGTTGGTTTTATTCAGTTGAGGTTAACGACTTCCTTTTTAAATATTTGGTTCCAGTGAGGCGAAATATCCTTTATCAACACGATACAGGCGGTACGCCGAAAGCTATGAAAATAAAACATGATGTATCACCAACTTAGGTGCTAAGATCAGACAAGAGAAATCTCAGTGTCTACGAAAAATAGCATAAAAGGTCTCGTTAGTACGCTCATGAAAAAAACAAACAAAAAACTGAGTTCTTCGTAGTGTTTCTCACATCCACATCCTAACATTTTTAAGACTTTTTCTTATACTTTCCATTATTATAATGCAAACTGAATTTCGCAGTTTCATTAAACCGTAAGCAGAATTGATCTTACTTTATACTCTAAGCACGCTCAGATTACTTTACCTTTGTTCTCAGCATCACCTTAACATAACAGTAAACTGACATAGAATGGAGATATTTAAATAGTAGCAATAACCGAGAAAATGAAAAAAAATAGAATAAAGCATAGAAGGAGTTTAGGATCAGGTTACAAAATACATATTACAATAAACATATGAGCAAACACTATACAGAGTCTATGCAGGAAATGTGTAGGATGCAAACGGAAAAGATCAAAGAGAGCACTTGTGCACTTGGAATTATGCTATCAATAAAAATACATATTGAATGATTTAGGACGACGAACAAAGACAAAGTACGTCAAAATATCTTCTGTTACGTAAATGTTTGTTCTATTGCATCTAGCATGGACACCGTGATGCGACGGTTGTTACAATCTTTGTATACAAGTCAATCTCATCGTATGTAAGTCAAGCTTACACTCACCAGATCTTTGAAATCGGTGGGTGAAAGCAGCGAGACGCTAAGCAACTCCATTCTTGCATACTTGAGACTTTACAACGAAGCACCATGCAACGCAAACTTCGATAACGACAACAAAGCGGCATCGGAATTTGAGCGAAAGACGCCGCACGCATTGGAACACGCAGCACAGTACCGTTGTTAGAAACAAGGTTCATGGCACCGACAGAGCTAAAAAGAAAGAAAACATAGGAAAAAGATTAAAGGTCGGCTGCGCGTCACCGTTCGCACGCTTGTTCTTGTTAAGATTGCTCGAGCGCCATCACGTGGCTCTTCTCCACAAATAGGGACGCGTATAGACCTAATCAATAGTGCTCACTGGAACACTCTGGCGGAATGACAAAAGAATGTCACTCTTGCGTTAGTTTTATTGAGGAGGCTTAGTGGCAGCAGTATCAGTTTGAGAAGCAGAGTCCAGCCGACGTTTATTGTTTCGCGTGGTGGCGTTTCTGCAGCAGTATCTTGTATCTTAAGATACACGATACATTATTGAATGATCGGAAATACAGATACAGATACTCGTTTTGCGACACGTATCGCGATACAGATACAAGATACCCAAAGAGCATTTAAGATAGTATCGAAGATACATGTATATTCGATACTGCCCAGCCCTGCTCTCATCGCCGCCCTTACCATAACTGGGTAGTGCAAAGAGAGCCGTCTGGAAGCGATTGTGCATAGGCCACTATAGAACGCCCCTCTATTGTTGGTGTTTAGTCGCGGTTTTCTAAAAATCAAGTACCTGGAAAGTTTCTTCCGTTAACCAACCCTCGCTTCAGAAAAGTAGGAAGATCAGCAACGTGAACTGCGGGTACAATGCAAAAGATGTTTCAGTTATTTCGGCGTGCTGCAACTCGCCAGCGCAAGAGAGGGCCCGTTGCGCAATTGTTTAACCGAGAACAGATGATTGAATCAGTGGAAATATACCGTGGAGGAAATCCATTTCTTCGGCGACAGGCAATGAATCACTCGACAACGCGCCGCGATTTCATGTCAGCCACACGTCGTCCGCGACACCTCAAGGATGGCAAACAATGAAAGATAAAAATTCGTGAGCCCAGGTGACCACATTCTGTGGGTCGGAATATGGAGCGAAAGGCTGACAGCCCCAATCCAGCGAAAGACGGATGAGACGACGTCCTAACCGCTCCATTTTCCCCTTCGCGCAATCTTGTGGGTAATGAGCTACCCACCTTTGTCCCGTTGAACCACCCCAAAGAAGTGCGTATTATCAACGGAAATCGTATATATGGAGCATGTATGCGTTGTGGTCGGCTGATGAAACGCGTTGCCCTGCGAAACATTTATATTTATGTCTGGCAGCTAGGCACGATGGTCATGACGGTTTAGAGCCGTTTCGCGCTCCGTTGGTTCCCAGCATCCACCACACTCCAGCATCCACCACACTCCAGCATCCATCATACGCCAGCATACACTGCAGTGCGCTGCAGTGTATGCTGGCGTATGATGCATTGCGCTGAACATACTGCAGTGCGCTGCACATACTGGAGTCTGCACTGTTTCTGCCCGTGCTGCTCGCTGCTTTCTGTATTGTGCGCGGATGCGTGTTTCGGTATCCTTAATATCGAGCGTTTCATTCGAGGGTACCGATAAATGCTATCGTAACAGGTTCCAAACATATGTTTTATTATGTATTTGATATATGAAAAGTTGACGAGGAGAAATTCGTAAACAAGGGTTGTGTGCTGGAGGCAACGTTTCGACAAATGTACTTGTCGTCTTCGATGCTTCATATGGTTTCCTTCGCGCTGGCGCGTATGTTCTCCGTACCCTCCTCTCCAATACAGAGAAAGGAGGAAGAACGGGCAACAACGAAAGCGGCAGTGGGGGCACAACCAGAGTCCGCCGTTACGAATTCGGTGAGCCAATATGAAAGATGTATCCCGTCAAAAAAAAAGAAAAACCGCCAGGCCTGCGCGGCACGCGCAGCACAGTCACACCGAAAGCTGGAAGGGCGGCCTTTCTAGAGTTTTTTTTAAACACACTTAGGGCAACTCCTACAAGCGCACTTACATGGTACCCACTACGCCATAAATCATCATAATTTTTCTGTAGTGGCGAAGCGTCTACTATACCAATATTCTTCATTCTTCGGAAAAGCGCGGTACCCGCTACACACTTGTAACGCAATATGTGCACTTTGTTGCTTCTGTGGCTGACGACGATGAAGAATGATGCCATTTTGTAATGGGTTTGAGCATTGAACGACCCACTCGTTACGCAATTTGTATTGTGTGACGCCTGGTTGTTACATTACTGTTTTGAAACGCTTTACAACACACGTTAACGCGATTTCTTACACGATATGAAGCCTGCATAGGATCAGTTTGCGCCGCAGTTTGAAGCAGTGGCTTAGCTCAGTGGTAGAGTGCTGGGCTGCCACGTAGAGGACCCTGGTTTGATTCCCAATCTGGCATAGGTGATTTTTTATTTATTTAGTTTTTTTTTCTTATTTCGTGCGATATTGGTTACGGACACCGGCGGCGGCGGCGGCGGACAACTACGGCGCAAAAACGACCCTTGTGATCTCATAACAGCTTTCACTGTAAAAGAGACCGGTCGGGGAGGGTGTAGCCAGATATCTAGATAGATAGATACGCTCAAGGTCGCCACAGTTTGCTAAGAAATGCTTCGCGTTTAAAAGAAGGGAACAGTTAGCCAAACAAATACCTGAAGATGTTAGTGCACCAGAAGCACCCATCCCTACATGGGGTAGGGAACTGAAAACGGGCATGTAGGGAAGAAGATGAAGAAAAAGATGAAGAAGAAGCGCCTTTGGGTTAGCAAGATCGGGACGCAATTTTTTGACGACGTTATGAAGCGGGAACACCCTTTTCTACATGCCCGGTTTCAGGCTTGGCTGCCGCCAGTGCCCCATCAGAAAAAATCACTCTCAAAACACTGCATGCTTCGCCTGCCACCAGACTCCATGTTAGTGGAGCGGAAACACCTTTCCCTACATGCTTCTGTCCTTCCCAGTTTTTCTTTGTTCCACTTGGTGTCAGCTCACAAATCGCTCATTGATACTTCTCTCGGACGGGCCGATGTACATTTTCCCACCGGACATGGGACTGGAGTAAACAACTCCACAGAACCTTCCACTTGCCTGCATTTGTTTTGCCCTATCATGCCATAAAAATTGAGACGCTTTTCAATAAAGCGTGAGAAATGGCTTTGTAGCCCTCTCACCATACGGCATCGGTACTGGCTGATGAACTGTAGCATCCTGTTTTGCCCTGTTTTTTTTTCTTGTGGCACATTTAAGTGCACGAGTCTATGTCACGGCACATGTCTTTGGAGACAGCTCTCTCAAGTTTCCATTACAAAGATTATGCATGCAATCTTGTTTTTTTCTTTTTTGGGGGGTGTGGGGTGGTGGGGGTGGTGTGTTCTGAGGTTACATGTGGAAATGGAAATGTCGAACTACTACTAATCCCACTGAGGCTACAGATATCTCTCGAATCGTATTATTCATTTTTGTGAAAACGGATCAAAGTGAACACGAAGCGCTGAAGTGGCAAATTTTGGGTACTATTTGTACTTCTATTTTTACCTATTCGCCAAGCGTACGTTTAACTAGTGGTAAATAACTGCATATGACAAAGAACGAAAGAC
This sequence comes from Rhipicephalus appendiculatus, assembly GCA_030522465.1. Classification (NCBI taxonomy): domain Eukaryota; kingdom Metazoa; phylum Arthropoda; class Arachnida; order Ixodida; family Ixodidae; genus Rhipicephalus; species Rhipicephalus appendiculatus. The sequence continues at coordinate 63,832 of JALIZH010018251.1, read as the reverse complement.
AAATTTCTTACTTTTCGACTAAAGCACATCATTTATTTTCAATGCGCAGACGACGGTAGCGACGACTGTTACAACCAACTGAACATGTGGACCAACTTTCCATTGCTTCTCCTATTCTTCATATTGGAGCTTATGCCAACACACTTATATTTAACAGTAATATAGACTTTATGCGCATTGATGACAGACGCGTATATTCTATTTTGTGTTCGAAATATGTCAACATCAGACAAGTCGAATAATCTTTTCTATGCCGTCGGTATGGTATAAATTATTGATCAATGTCCATGTGTTTTGCAAGTAAGCAATATAAGAGTAAAGTTCGAATGTCATGCGCCGCTCTCAAAAAATGACATCCGATTTTTTTTTCGGGCAACAGTCGGTCAATACCCCTCAAATGCTTGAAATGAAGTACTGTCGTGAAAAGAAAAGCTACACGTAATATTCCAAGAACACATATAAAAAGCATCGATTTTAAACCGAGTTTATACTCCTGAAAAAGCAGAGAATATACACAAATAAAGGGACCTGTGTATCACTTGCATCGAATGTGTAAACAACAATGTTAATTTCATAAAAACAGATAAACAGCCCAGCCAACAAGCACCAAAGAAAGTTATCAACGAAAATCTAAAAATTGGTATTCGATATTTTTAAACAGAGAGCAAACATTGAGAGGCTTCACCGTCTTTTCTTGGAGTAATAAGTTGTATAAAATTCCCGCGACAGGGAATCCCCGTTCATGTGTAGTACACTGGTACCCGACAAATGATGCTGGCAGGCAGACAAGCCGCAGCTCAAGGGCGCACAGGAAGAGATTCCGTTTTCAAGAATGAACTTCCCTACCCCAATCTCTCGTGAATGCGATGTCGGGTTTTGCAAATATGAAGCCACCTGGAACTCCGGAATATAGTGTAGATATTGCCGATGGCGCAGCGCTTATAGTGCATCCCATGCTTCGGCATAATGAAGAATGCCAGTGCGTAGACATCGTAGCCTTGTGGACGCTGGGGAACCATAGAGAAATACACTTTCGTAAAGAGTGGCCACTCGAGCCTTTTCGCGGCCGAGCAAGCAACGGTCTGAACAACCGTCAGGTGGCCTACCTACACAGCAAACGGGTTTGAGCCTTTTTGGGAGTTTTGGGCCCGGCTCTTAACTTGCATCCTAAACGTACTACGCAAAACCCCCTACCAAAGGAGGTTTTAGGGGGTACGCAAGGAAAGATGGCGGTGCCTGTTGAAGCGACAGCCGTCCACGTCGAATCTTTATAGCCGTGGGCATGCATTATTAAACTCATTCATTCCCAAATAATGCTGGTATTTGATTTAGATTTGAGTAATGAGGCTTCGCTAAGCGTATACTGCCGATAAAACAGCTCCGTTTTGGAGATACACAGTCGATTTGCGGTGCAGAAGGCTTAACAAGGTTTGTTTACAAAGTAAACGGAGTCAAAAAGAGGGAATTAAGGAGGTAACTTTGGTGTTTTTATTTAACTCATTTCGGGGGCTTGAACGGAGTTCATTGGAAGTTTTCTGCTTCTTTTGAGAGCTTTTAAAACGCCCCTTTATACGCGGCACGAGAGAGGGCGAGAAAAAAAAAAGGGTATTTCAGCCACTATACTAGCGTTTTAGAGACATTTTTTGCAACTATTCATAGCTAGGACATATTAGAAAATGGACATTAATGTACTCATGCACATACATGACATATGCATACAAGCACGCACGACACAGGAATCGAACTCGCGACCACACGCACTGAAAGCAAACATCATATCCATTACACCACAGCGCCACCTCTACCTTGAGCAGTTTTTCACGGGGGTATATATCTACGAAGCGGCTACTAACCCGTTGGCGACACCTCGAACTTTTGTTCTCGTAGCATCGGCATGTGTTAGCGCTTTCGCAAGGCCAGTACATAAACTCAGGCGCTTCACGAAGGCCAAGGTAAACACCGTCAGCTTCGAACTATTCGGTTCGTCGTGTCGTGCCGCAAGAAAAATTGTAAACGTGTGCCCTCTTGAGTACTTCGACACTGTTTCACTCGCCCGAAATTCGTGGATACCAGCGTGACAAAAGGTATCCTCAGATGGCCGAAGATATGTGCATTCCATGGGCGTATGATGTGGAGCTATTTTCGTTGTTTCTGCCGCGAGCTGCACGCGTCCCATGGCAGCGGCGTGTTCTGAGCTGTATCACCGCCTGTGTTTTCATTGATGGGGTGTGTGCCTCCCGCCGCACGGAAGCCCTCAGAGAAGAGGACGAAACACTGAGCAACACATCTTTATCATTTCAAAACACTGTCAGCGGCCCCTAAGCGCGAGCCGCGAGCGTGCCTGTGTACATCGTTCTCGTCATCCACCGGCGCGCTCACCGCTACGACTCCCATAGCATATAAAAGTTACTCACGCAGATGCCCACAAGCGTGCGCAGGTTGCCTCTTCAGGTGGAAGGGGGGGAGGGGTCGAAGGCTCGTCGCTGCGCCCACCCTCCCTATGAAGTCAGTGCACGGGGCAGACTCTCCCCCCCCACCCTCCCCGTGTGCACGCCTATGCAAATGCCTGAGTTACAAGGACATTGTAACGCGCCTACACTAAGTGCATTTATTGCGCGCGTACTCTCACGAGCCAAGCGGAGGTGCAGCAGCGCCTTCGGATTAGCTGAACGATAATCTACATCCACAATTAGCACTTATTCGCAACTCGCACTTTCGCGGGGCACACAGTGATTCTCTAACACAAATTCAATATTTAGTCGCTTTCACACTCGGAGACAACCTACAATCTTGCTACTGTAATGAACGCATGGCACCAACCTCTCCTTATATACATTTAATAAAAAAAAACAGAAGAGAGAACAAAGAGACAACGCCCTCGCCTACAATCTTACTACCTACAATCTTACTATGACTACCTACAATCTTACTAATTAACTTTCATTGTTAAACATCACACAAATGCATTAAAGCAATTGCGTAAGCATGCCCCAATGTCAAGTACAACCACCACAAATTAGCGGTGACAGGTCTCCCGTTAAATAAAAAAGTTAATGCACATGCACTTCGCTCTTGTGAAAGTCCATGTGTATGTGGCACTCCTCTTGCACAAATGATGTAGCAAGAATAAAAAAATGTAGTATTGCCGTCTTCTTCAACGAAACATCTGTGATAAGAATGATAAGAAAAACAGTGTTCGCAATATTTTATTGGAATCAAAACAGTAGCAGTTCTCATGTCAGTGTAAGCATATGTATATTTCCATCCTCTTGCACAGAACCTACACCCAATACAAAACACTAAGAACGTATACAGTACACCCCAAGCACTATATACATAGGTCGGCACTTTAAGAGAGTACTCACTCAAACTCACTCACCACAATTTTGTCAGCCTTTGCACTCACTCACGTTCACACTCACGTCCACTCACGCTCATGAGTACTCACTCACATTCACACTCACCTCCACTCACACTCATGAGTACTCACTCACGTTCACACTCACGACTACTCCCGCTCGTAGGCACTCACTTACGTTCATACTCACGCCTACTCACACTCTTAGGCGCTCACTCACGTTCACACTCACGTCCGCTCGCACTCATGAGTACTCACTCATACTCAACTCACCAGGTTCAAATGAGTGTGAGTTGAGTGCACTCATGAGTGAGTGTGCCGAGCTATGGTCGCCGTGTTTCTCTGTGCGGCATACCTACTCACGCTCATGAGTTCACACACGTTCATACTCACGACTATTCACGTTTATACTATTCACACTCATGAGTACTCACGTTCATACTCACGCGTACTCACCCTGAGTTCTCACTCACGTCACACTCACGTCACACTCACGTCCACTCACTCTCATGAGTACTCACGTCCACTCATACTCATAAGTGCACGCTCACTCACGTTCACACTCACGCCCACTTACACATCAGTGCTCACTCGCGTTCATACGCCTACTCATACTCATGAGTGCTCACTCACGTTCACACTCACGACCACTCACACTCATGAGTTCTCACTCACGTTCACACTCACGTCCACTCACACTCATGAGTACTCACTCATACTCAACTCACCACGTTCAAATGAGAGTGAGTGAGTGTGAGTTGAGTGCACTCATGAGTGAGTGTGCCGAGCTATGACTATATATAATTCACAACAGTAAAGCAACATGAAAGTAGTGTGGCAAATCTCATCATAATGCACACTGACATGTGCACTTCACAGTGCTAGTATGTAAACACAATCCAGAGAAATGGGATCTACAAGGAACTTGGTGTCAGCCTGCACATGAAGGCCACTAAGTTAGTACAATAAGGCTAGCATTACTTTTAAGAAATATGCAACCATGCAGGGAGGCATGTTGTAGATTTTAATTGAATTAGTTTGCCCTATGGCATCAAAACATGTCATACATCATGATACAGTTCGGTTTTCTGCAGAAAAGTCCAAAATAGACCTGTGGTGTTGATTGTAGATCCACTTACCACAATTTGTAAAGGCGTTCAGCCATGCCAGCAAAATGACAACATTGCATTCATATATGGCTGCACATACTTACTCACAAATATCTGAAAATGAACGCAGTGTTCTAGAAATATACTAGGGAATTTGTCGCCATTATCACACAACTGCAATATATCAACACTTATATTATACATAATTACTACAGCTATGTTTACAATATTCCCATGCCAGCCACTGTCATCTGCAACCTAAAAAGTTCATCTTTAATTCCTCACTTCATGGCATGTGCGTAATTACCACATTGAAAGTTAATGCCACTACCATGGCTGCAAAGTCAACTTGAAATTAGGCAATCACATGCCTAAAATTAAAAATTTCCTACAAGTAGTGGCTGGTGGCTTGGCGTATTGGATGTGGTTGAATAGAATTTGACCACGAATCTATAGAGCCTGTAAAGCAGTGAGGAATTGAGTTCATAGTTAAAATGTGAAAACAAAACAGCAACACACATGGAAAAGGGATCAGGACAACGCAGTACTAGCAACTGAAATTTAACACGTGTATAGCGTTTTTAGTCACGTTCATACTCATTCTGTGAGTGCATGGTTCTTTAGTTTTGTAATTTTTTTTGCACGAAGTGTGTATATCTTTCTGTGGTTTGCATTACACTTTACGTCCTCGTTAGTGTAGAGTGAGGCACAGGGGAGTGTTCCCACAATACAGTGTCTTGTACACAAACAAGTGGGTGAGCAACTCTTGCAGCTTTGCCAGAAATGTCTTCCTGAAAATAATAGACGTCCATTAAAGCTTTCCATATCCAGAAATATGAATGTCTTGGCAAAGACTCACACTTGACTATACTATTGCAGACCTTTAAAAAGAACACAAAACAAATGCAATAGTGAGATGCTGCTAAGTAGTTTCTTGTGAACTTTTCACTTAAAGTACAGAGAGCAAAGAGTACACAACTGCAATGAAATGCGAAACAGCACCAGAAGTGTACTTTTGTCCTGTGTACCATCATTCAAGTAGTTTTAGCTGTCAGTGAAGTTAGCATTGTAGTGTAAAGGGGTGCAAATTTTAGTATGATTAACCTTGGAGTTAAACGGATTTCAATGGAGGCGTAACTGCTTGAGGCCCACATACTTAGCTTTAGGTGCGTGTTAAAGAGCCCCAGGCGGTCTAACTTTCCGAAGTCCTCCACTAAGGCGTCTCTCATAATCGTATGGTGGTTTTGGGACGTTACGCACCAACAGTTATCACTTACAACACATGCAACACTAGCTTCTTCATCAACCACAGCTGTTCTGTTTAGGACTGAAGATTGGGCGACTTGGTATTGATTCATGGCAAAATTAAACAGTGCACTTGTAATGACGACAATAGAAGACGTGGACAAAGTACCAGCCTGTTTACCTTGTCAGAAATTGTGTTAACAGTCAGAATACTGTGTGCTGATCATAAACACTATGGCAACAAAAAGTAAAACAAAATAACCAGAGGGAAGGAACAAGGTGATTCAACAACGAGGTTCAACAGATTCAACTGACTTATATCAATGTGATTAAATTAGCCTTGCACAAGTGACACATCTCCTAAATTCCATAAATATGCACATGTAACCTTGGCAAGTTCTAGTGCTGATATGTGACTAATGAAGTGACCATACCATAAAATGCACGTGCTTCAGCAAACACACTGTAACTAAGCACATGTCTTACACACCATATGGCCATCATAATGCGTCATTAAGATGACTTATTCTTTCTAGCTAAATGTATACAAGCTCATGATGTCAATGCGCCTTGATATGCAATTTAATTTTTTTGTGTAGGAGACGGACAAAGTGCCCAAGGCAAAATTGTCGTCAAAAAGTACTCTTACTTGCTCATAATCTGCGCATGACAACAGAATGATTAGAAAACAAATCTGGCCTTAATGCACGTTTTACCACATGACAGCGTGATAACAGCTGTCTTTTTTTTTTTGTTGCTTCAGTGTATACTCCCTGGAAGCACTGCTTCATTCATGCTTTATCGCAAGCAAGGAAATTATGTCGTACAAACATTCAGTTTTAAGGCGCACTCGCTTGAATTGCCTGGCCACGCCAAGCGGTCAGCCAATTCGAAACACGTATCACACATCGTTATTATGCGAGAATGGCCTTTCTTTTTTCGCTTTTCATTGCACTCTTGACGCGACGCAATATGCAGAACAGCACCTGCTGCTGCCCAAGCGACAAGGTCGCGCAAACAGAGGAAACATAAGTATTACGTACCATTTGTGTTCCTGAATGTGCCGCGAACGCGGCGCGCCCATCAGCTGCTGCTCGCTTGAGTCACCGGGCCATTGGCACACCATTGCACACGCAGTGCATGTTGCACTGTCGTCAAACCACACACTTCACGTCCCGCGACGAGAACACAGTAAGGCTGCCGGCATGAAATGTGCACACATGATCGACGCATAGCAGGGTAGTTGAAAGGCGTCCTTCACAAAACCGACCTTATCCCATGACGGCTCCGCTTCGCTATCACTCACGCACGCCGCTGGGGCCAGCCTGCGGTAGTATTCGCTGTCATTTCGGAACTTCTCCCGTTTCTCGCGGCTCTCTTCCCGCGTTTCTTTCTTTTTGCTTTCTTTTTTCCCCTCCGCGCGAGCATGCGTGCGATGGTTCCTCTCTTATCGCCGCCGTTCGAAGGTCAAGGGTATTTTTTTTTCGCTTCGTCCCTTTCAGAGCAGCCGCTTGAGGAGAGTCGCGTTTTTTCTTTCGTTTCTCTTGTTTTTCTTTTTTTTTCTTTTTTTTTTTTGCGCCGGGATTTTTTGAACACCGGATCTTATTCCGTGCGTTGAGGCACACCGCCTGTGCCCAATTCGTCACCCAAAAGGGTATACTGACTGTGCATGCTGTGCCGATAGGCCACATCGAGGGTGTACACGCTCCTACTTTTAGTTTAACTTCGATTTGATGGTAAAACAACATAAGCGAAGTTATTCTGTGGTCGAAATGCCTCGTGAACCCGAGCCCAGTGGTAGTGTGCATTCCGTACAACAATGTGCATCAGTCGACGAGACGAAGAAATCGTTGATTAGCACGTTCATGAATTTATTTAGCACTTTGAGAAACACTTCTTTCGCCCGCGCCGTTGCATACATGCCCGCCAGCACTGAAGGCACTACAGCTTCGGATAAAATAACGGGAAGATATGCCCGAGAAAGTGAAATAGGAGTTTTCTGTTCTTGAACTCCATTTGACAAAATGGCGTCAGATCGTGAATTTACCTCCTTTCTTCCACCTTTTATCCCCATAATTTCTCAAGGAAGTAAAATTGAGGACGCAGAACTTTATTACACCGATCTTAATACTCCCTAAGGGAGTACGGTCCCAAATGAAGGTAGTATTAAGCCCTTAAAACGCCCAATTCGGCTAGTTTGCGTTTACAGTGTAAGCTCGTTTCTACTCGTCAGTCAGCACATCTAATAGCCACCTCAAAAGGACCACCGAAACGGAAGTTTGGCATTAAATTTTTTCAAAGAAAAAATTTTGCTGATGTGCGCACTCCTCCATGTCGGTTCTACATCGTGTGCTGCAAATGACGTTTAATGCGCTACCACAAAAATCAGTAAAGTCTGCATAGAAAAATGCTGTCTTTCTAAATTTCTTGTGCACCGTGAATACAACACATTCATATGTGCACGTATTCACGTAGACAAAGCGTGGGTGCGGAGCCTAGTGGTAAAGACACTCGCCTTCGGAGAATGTGGGCACGGGTTCAAATCCCGGCATCGGAAAGAAATTTTTTCTTGTTTCATTATTTTTGCCGAAGACATCAACAGTCTGACCAGCCGCTCGTGGCTCTGAAAGCAGCGCAGTAGCTCGGCCGCAGGGCCCTACGGGAGTGTCCGCTGTTTACGAAAGTATGTTTCTCTATGGGGGGAACCACTGACACTTCGCGTCGACACAAAACATTTTATTTAACACGAAAGTGTTTTATGCCGGGGTCTACCAAGACTTCACTGAGGTATTTCGGCAACGGAAATCACGTCAGAAAATACCCACGATCACATCGCAAAGCAAAGCTTGCAGAAAAAAAAGTTTCTGCAGCGCAGAAACTTTTTTTTCTGCAAGCTTTTCAGAAACGATTAGCTCCTGAAATGAGTCGTTGCTACGCGTCCGCACAATTCGGCGTGTTTAAAATAGGTGAAATGCTATTTTCTCCACGCGTTTAACACACCGCGAGGTGGCGCCCTTAGCCCAAGCCTCGAGCGGTGAGCTGGTTCGGCTAGGGGAGTGAGTGAGTGACATCTTTATTCGTCGAAGGGGTGAGGGGTAAGGGAAACAAGGCCACGTAGGCTAGCAGGCCGTGCTTCTATATGACGTGTTCCGCTCGTTCCAGGACCCGTGTCTGGATGTCCCTGTCGGTGCTGGAAAGAAGGGCCTCCCATTGTTCCTCGGTCGGGGGTGGGCGAATGAGGTCGGCGGGCGGGGGTTCGTCCGGGCAGCCCCAGAGGATGTGGTTTAGCGATGCAACGCCACCGCAGAAGCGGCAGCGTGGATCCACGACATCTGGGTGGATGTACGAAAACACGAGGGGGCACGGAAAGGTGCGGGTCTGTAGGCGACGCCAGGCAATCTCGGACCGCTTGGGAAGACTGCCATCAGGGGGGTGAATAGGTGTATCGCTCGAGGCGATAGTGCTGGGTAATGTCATGGTAGGTGACCAGAGGCTCCGGCACCGGGGCGTCCGACTCTGAGGGGCCCACCGCTCGGTCGACGAATCCTCGAGCGTGTTGGTGAGCCGTCTCGTTGCCGGGGTGACCCGAGTGGGCGGGGACCCAGATCAGTTCAAAATGGCGCTGCTCATCTTGCAGTAGTAGTGGGCGAAGGAGTGGTAGGGTGGTAGGCGAGACAAGACATCGCGCGAAATTTGAGATGGCTTGTTTGGAGTCGCTGAGTATGACGACAGCGTCGGCCGAGGTCGCAGCCAAAGCGATGGCCACCTCCTCCGCTTCGACGGCGTAAGGTGTTCGAATGGTGCCGGCCGTGATTGCCGGCCCAGAAGGCGCTGAGGAGGGCGACACGGAAACGACTACGAAGGCGTCCCTGGGTGAGTTGTATCGGGCCGCATCCTCGTAGACAACGGCCAGGTGGTCGGCGTACTTGGCGTGAAGCATGGCCGCCCGGTCTTGGCGGCGAGCGTCGTGGTGGCATGCGAGCATATTCTCAGGCAGCGGCTTGATGGAGAAGGCCGCTCAAACAGCACGGGGCAGTCAGACCAGGTCCGGAGGGTGGGAGATGTCGTGGCCGATGGAGGAAAGGATGTGACGACCGGTCGGCGAACGGCAGAGGCGTTGCACCTGAGCGGAGCGATGATCCTCAATCAAGTCGTCGAGGGTGTTGTGTACACCAAGGCGTAGAAGACGATCCGTGGACGCGTTGGGGGGAAGGCCGAGGGCAGTCTTGTATGCCCGACGGATGAGGACGTCAATTTTGTCGCGTTCCGATTTGAGGAGACGAGTATAAGGAAGGTCGTAGGTGAGGCGGGAAACGACGAAGGCATCCACGAGGCGGAGCAGATCGTGTTCTCGCATGCCCGCGCACCGCGCGCGGACACGTGCGAGCATTCGGGCGGTCTGTTGCACCGAGAGCGAGAGCTTGTCGATGGTGTGTGTGTTATGGCGGTTGGACTGTAGTATCAGCCCAAGTACGCTGAGATGTTGAACGACGGGCACGGGAGTGGAGTTGGCGTACACAGTGATGGTGGGGTGAGGCGTTTTGTATCGACGCCGGTCGGGAGGCCGCATGAGGAGGAGAGGCGATTTGGCCGCCGAGCAAGTGAGACCGGCCGCGTGCACGTGAGACGTGACGACGTCGGCTGCGCGTCGGCTGCGCGGCCGGTAAAATACTGCACTGACCTGTATGTTTTATTATCAACACTGGACCGGATACTAGCCTTCCCTGGCTATCGGTCCAGATATCTGTAAAGCATTATTGTAAGAAGAAATGTAAATAAAGCACTTGACTTGACTTGAAACGTCTGCTCGATGTGGCCATCAGAGCCCGATGTGGCCCAGATAGCGACGTCGTCAGCGTACAGGGTGTGTTTTAGACCGGGGATACGGTCTAACTTTCCAGGGAGAGAGCGGAGGGTAAGAATAAATAGAAAAGGTGACAATACGGCACCCTGAGGGGTGCCGCGAGGGCCAAGCTCGTACGTGGGAGACGAGAGGTCCCCTATGATGATTTCGGCCGTGCGGGCGGCGAGGAAGGCGCGAATGTAGTTGTAGGTGCGGGTGCCGGGATTGAGGGCTGCGAGTTCGGAGAGAATAGCCGAATGGGAGACGTTGTCGAAGGGTTTGTGAAGGTCGAGACTAAGAAGAGCCTTAGTGTCTGAAAATGTGGGTGGTTCGAGGAAGTCGTGGTGGAGTTGCAAGAGGATATCTTGCGTCGAGAGGTGGGGGGCTGAATCTAAGCATAGTATGGGGAAGGAGATGGTGAGCGTCCGTGTACGTTTGTAGGCGAGCGAGAACGACGTGTTCCAGAAGCTTGCCGACGCATGAAGTGAGTGAAATGGGCCGGAGATTCTCTATTGTGAGTTTCTTTCCCGGCTTGGGTATTAAAGCCACGCGAGCGTATTTCCATGACTGGGGCAGGTTGCCGGAGCGCCAGCGCTCGTTGAGGAAAGAAGTGAGAGTAGTGATCGAAGGAGCGTCGAGGTTTCGGAGGAGCTTGTTGGGGATGCGATCTGGACCGGGCGCGGAGGTGGTGCGTAGGCTGTGTAATGCTGCGTATACCTCTGCCTCCGTGATGTCGGCGTCGAGTTCTGGGTTGGGGGGCCCCAGTGTAGGACGCGAGAGGGGGAGAATGTACACCAGGAGTCAGAAGCTGAAAGTACTTCGCAGCCAGGTCTGCCATCAGCGACGGAGTGTCGCCGGGGTAGGCCCGGTCCACTCGTTGTAGTTGCTGCCGAGCGACCGACTTGGCGGAAGCAGGGTCGAGGAGGTGGCGGAGGAGATGCCAGGATTGTTTGCAGCCCAACTGACCGGAGAGCTCCGAGCAGAGTTGTTCCCACTGCTGGCGTGCAAGCACGGTGGTGTGTTGCTCAATATTACGATCGAGGTGTGCGATGCGGCGGCGTAAGCGACGGTTGTGACGTTGCTTATGCCAACGGTTGCTGAGTCCCGTGCGAGCGGCCCACAGGTGGGCAAGGCGGGAGTCGATTGCCGGATGGTCCTCCGTGGTGGGGATTGAGGCGTTGACCGCGTCGAGGTCCGCCAGCAGCTGGTCAGTCCACGTCGAAAGGTCCTCGATGCTGGAGGCGGCGGAGTGCAGCCGGCGTTCTCGGAACGCGTCCCAATCTGTGTGGCGGGCTGTGTGTTGGCGTGGCTTGCAGAGCGAGGTGATCACTTGAATAGTGAGGACATAGTGGTCACTGCCGAGGGATTGATGCGTGTTGAACCAGCGCGCGTCGCGCACACTGCGGCAGAAGCTGAGGTCCGGGGTGGTGTCGCGGCACACACTGTTGCCGATGCGGGTTGGCTGCGTGGGATTGGTGAGCAGGGAAAAGTTCAGATCGTGAGCGAGCTGCCACAGCCTCCTTCCGGGGCCATCGGCCTTGGGGTAACCCCAGTCCGGATGCCTGACGTTGAAGTCGCCGAGAATAAGAAGGGGGGATTTGGCAGCTCTCGCTGCAGCGGCACGGATCAGGGCGAGCAGAGACGCATCCTCAGTGACACGAGGGGGGATTATACACATTCCGAATAAAGAGAGAGGGCTCCTCACGTCGCTGAGGTAGTACCTCAAGAAATACGTGGTGGACTGCAGGGAAGGTCAGATCGGCTCGATTGACGACGACTGTCCGCCGGGTGAGGACGGCCGTGACGGGATGGGGCAGATGATCATGAGATACTTGGTTGTGGGCGATGTAACCTGAGAGCGAAACGTTGGCGTGAGTTTCCTGTAGTACGATGATATCAGGAGCGGCCGAGGGGTCTATTTGTTGAAGGTGGAGAAGGAGGTGGTTACGCTTGAGACGAAAACCACGGCAGTTTCCACTGTCAAATGGTGACGACGGATCGGTCAGCCATTTTTAACAGCGGAAGGCGTTCCCTCGGCCGATGATGGCGAGGATCGGGCTGCGGAAGTATACGTGGTGCGGGCATGGAGTGGTGGCTTGGCTCGGATCCTTTCAAGCACAGTAGTTTGTAGGGTGTCGACTGTCGATTGAAGAGATTGTAAGGACGTGGCGGGGGGGGATAGGCGGCGAATTCTGTGCGCAGGGAATTTAGAGCTTCGTGCTGTGCAGTGAGAAGCTGGTGGACGGAGTTGAGGCGGCTATCCAACCGTTTTTCAAGATCGACCAGGGCCGTCTTGATAGCTATCTGGACCTCTTCGGAGAGGTGGAGAGATGTAAGGGGGGTGTTGTGTCTGCGGCGCTTGCTACTGCATCCTTCGGGGGTTTGCACGTCCATGTCGGAGGAGGAATCGATGGCGGCGGGAAGAGAGGATAGCGCTGTGATGGCTGATTCCAGCTTCTCTTCAAGTGCGTGCAGTTGCGCTTGGAGGGAATCAATTTGCGTCTTCTGAGCCGCAATTTGAGAGTTTTGTGCAGTGAGCCGCTGTCGGAGGGAAGCGTTTTCTTGCTGCAGTGCACCGACCTGCGGCTCCAAAGGTGAGCCGGGGGCGCCGCGGGACGATGTCGAATGCGTGGGCTGAGAGGCGGGTTTAGGGACCGCTGATATGACGGGCGGAAAGGCAGTGACCGACTTGGGCGGTGGAGGTGGTGAGGGACCACATGACGCTTGCTGGGACGAGTGCGCGGCTGCTGGGGGGGTGCAACAGGTTGATGTGGCGAGGGGCGAGCGTTAGGTACTGGGGCCTTCGGGCGCTGAGGGCGTTGCACGTAGCGGTGTTTACAGTTGGAACTGTGCGTGGAGTGATTTTCGTTGCAGACGATGCAGCGGGGGGATGCAAGTGGGTGGTGATCCTTCGGGCAATGTGGGGTGAGCGGCGCCGCAGCGATGGCACAGCTCCTGCCACGGCTTGGGGCACACGTCGGTCCGGTGGCCGGTCGAGCGGCAATTGAAGCAGGCTTCCACCTTATGGCGGAACGGAAGGAGGCGAAGCTGGACACCGTGGTAGAAAATCCACCGGGGTAATTTCGGGTCCATGAGCGTGACCAAGATGTGAGGCGACTTGCCCATGCGGCGGCCGCCGACGACCGAGAGGGTAGGATTGCTTGCCTGGAGGTCGTCAAGGATGCCTTCGTCTGTGAAGTCGTCGAAGGCGTGGTAGAGTATAACCCTAAGGGCATCGTCTGGCGGTGGGGCGTAGAGGTGGACGGTGAAAGTGTTGCCGGAAACCGTGAGGGAGGAGATGCGGAGGTAGGCTTGAGCGCGAGCCGAGTCCGCGACGCTGAGCGTAAAAGTGTTGTTGACTGGGTGGATCCGCACCGTGTCGCGAGATGCGGGCGGTAGGTCTTGCAGGCGCGCTGCTTGCAGCAAGGCGGTGTACAAGTGCCAAGGCTGTAGCTTGGTAAGTTCTACAGGGCTTTTTGGGCGGCCAACGACGTGAATCGTGTCAGCCGGCAGACGAGGAAGCGGAGCGCGGCGGTGGGTCTGTGGAGGCGAGGTACTTGCCCGCTTCGACGGCGGCGATGATGAAGGCTGGGAAGTCGGCGTGGTGGTTTTAGCTGTGGCGGCGGCGGCATGGCGCAAGGCCGCTCGGCGTTGCTCTTGGGCGCGGAGGCCTGGCGACTGCCAGGATTCGTCCGAGAGTTCTTCGGGGGTGACGTCCTGTCCTTCGACAGTGTACTCCATAGCGGTGGACAGCTAGGAGATGGGCGACGGTTCAGCGGCGGGCGGCCGGGTGGTCACCCGTCGTCGATGTGCCGGCGTGCAGGCACATCGCAGGCACTTGAAGCGTGCAGGCACTTGAGCTAAGCCTGACAGGCCTAGCTCAGCGTACGGCGTGGTCGAACGCTTTCGAAAGCTCTCCCGGGTCACGCCGGGCGAGTTTCGCGATAAATTGGGTGTCGAAGTAATCCAGGCAATGTGCTTCAGCCACCCGTGAAGAAATTATCTGGACAGGGCCGAAAAAACCGGCGCGAGCGCCGAAAATTGGCGGGTCCGAAGTGAGGTGCGACTGCTCTCGACGGTGATCCGCCCCCTTTTTTCTCGGCTAGGGGACGGACGTGTTTTTCGTGGGCTCCGGAATGACAGCGACAGATAAGTTTTTGTGCATGATTCGTGCTTGCTTTTATTAGTTATATGAGTACATAAGCCACTAGATTGAAGCTTAATTGCGGTTAAAACTTTGTACTGTTTCTTGTGTAACAGTTGCTTGGTATTGGTTTTTTTTTTGTTTTTGTTCGGCCACTACGTGGCTGAAGGGTACACAAGTGCTTTGAAGTGTAGCACACTTGCGGAGTTTTGTGGTACTTTTTGGCTTTGAGTGTATGTAATCCGAAGTGTGGACGATCTAGCCATGGTCAAAAAGACCGTAAAGTGTTCAGGGTGCGGAATGGGATGGAAAATAGAGGTTTGTGCGGATGACAAGGCAGAACAAGTTGACGCCAAGTGTAAGCAATGTGAGTTAGAGGGGAAAATGGAAATAATGATGGCTGCCCAGAATGAGCTCATGGTAAGAATCGCCGAGCTGGAGAATGTGTTGGCGACAGAGCGAGAAAAAAACGATGGCTATGGGAGAAAGGCTTAAGTCAGCCGAGGAAGGGTTAGCGAAGGCAGTCATGGTGAACAAGAAAACAAGCGACGGCGGGAACAGGGGGGGCATCGACCCCCATAGTGGGAAACGCGAAGGGGGGAAACATGTTCGCAAGAGACAGGTGCAAGGGTCACAGGACCCATCTTCCGCGAAGTAGTTTTGGGGATGGGAGGGAACAAAACAGCAGCTGTTACACGCGCTAGTAACCGAGGCGGTCGCCAGGTGCGGGACAGTCCAGCAGAAAAGTCGCAGCACGTGATAATGGCCGGGGACTCGAATTTAGCTAGATGCGCAGAAGCAGTCAAGGAAAGGGTGAGAGGCGACAAACGAGTTTTAATAGGGACTTTCCCGGGACATAGGCTGGGATCAGTGATGAGACAAGCTAGCGCAAAACTCGCAGCTAAAGCTAATGGACGTAGCCTCGTGATAATTGCGGGAGGTCTAAACAACGTCTTGAATGAAGAATCAGCCGAACTAGCGATCACATTGGCGAAAGGGGTCGATGACATGCGCACCATTTCCCCTCAGGTGCAGATAGTGGTATGCACAATACCGGAGGTACCGGTGCGTGACGGCAACCTGCAAAGTGCGGTTGTTGACGCAAACAAAGAGATATGGCAGATGAGTCGAGAGAAAGGCATCGAGGTAGTGGAAATAAACAGAGACGTGCACAGGTGGGGTGGTTTTCAAAGTGACAGAATTCACTTCGATTAGAGGCTTGGTCATGAGGTGGGTTGGCGACTTGCAGGACGCGCAGTAGCTTTTTTGGCGGGCACGCGGGCCCTTCGGTGTCCAGGGTAGCGTGTAATGAGGACAACAACCAGGGGGACTCTTTGACAGGTACTATAGCGAAAAACCAGAGAAAAGGTAAAAGAAGGGAGAATGCGCGTGTGGCAATTGGTTACATTAACATGCAGGGTGGAAGAAAAAAAGGAAAAATGGTTAGAGATTAAGGACCAGCTAAAGAAGGAACAGATAGGTGTTTATGCGGTTACAGAAACACACCTTAGAGACTTGGAAGAGCCACCACGTATTGACAATTACATTTGGGAAGGATGCAACAGGATCATATCAGAAAGGAGAGCTGGGGGTGTTGGAAAGCTAATTCATAGGTGAGCGAATTGGGATAGAGTGAAGCAAACGTGTTCAGAGCACCTATGGGTTTCGGGCAGAGTAGGTGGAAAGAAAACGTGGCTAGGTGTAGCTTACTTGTGGACGGGGAATAAATGCAGAGAAAAGAATCTGCAGATAGTGAAATGCATAAGCACCTATATAAAGAATTTGGTCATGATGCCGAAATAATCCTTTTAGGGGACATGAATGCTCACATTAATGACCTTGACGGATATTCAGACACCAATGGCAAGTTATTGCTAGAACTCTGCGAGCAACATAGTCTTGAAATAGTTAACGCGGGGACCTAAGTGTGAAGGACAGATCACGTGGGAAGTCGGAAACAGGCAATCGAGCATTGATTATTGTCTCATGACAGAAGGAATCTATGACAAACTCAGAGAGATGAGAATAGACGAGAAAGGCATTAACAGCTTGGGTAGTCATCATAAACGCATAACACTACAAATGGGATGTAAAACTGAAAATAAGAACCTAGAATCAAACTTTGGTAGCTCGTATTTAAATGACAAACAAATAACAAAGATAGCCGCAAGAGTCGAGGAGGAAGTAGACAAACTACAAGACAAAGAGTGGTAGTGAGCTGCTACATGTAATCACGAAATAAATAGAAAAAGAGAAGAAAACTATATGTTGGAAAGGAAAGAGAAACCCAAAAAAGTTGGTGGAACAAAGAAATCCGGGAAGCGATCGAGAAGCGACGTGAGGCATCACGGGAGCAGACAGGCAAAAAAAGGAGAGGCGGCCACAGGACGAAGTCAACCAAATATGGGAAATATATTTAGAGCAAAAATCCACTGTGCAGAAATTAGTCGAGGCAAAAAATTAAAGGCGAAAGTGAACGCTGGATGACAGAGATTCGCGAAAAGAAGAAGGCCGCGCCTGATATATTTTGGAGCCACCTAAAAGCACTAGGTAGGAAGTCTGTCACAATGCAACAACATATGGTAGATGAAGGAGGAAATCAATTGGAAGGGTATGAATCGCTAGGTTACATCCAAAAGGAAACAGCCAATTCGTTAAAAGGTCGCCCAGGGGATTCCCCCGGTGAGTAAAAGTATGCGAAAGACTACAACTGAGGAAGGTGTAGTACTTGAGAATTTCAAATTGGAAGAAGGCCGAAGGAAAAATTCCTAAGCGCACTACTCCGGGCTTAGATGGCGTTCCCGTCAGCCACATCAACGAACTAGGACATAGCACTAAAGAAGCACTGCTGAAAGCCGTAGAAAAGTGCTTACAGGAGAGGGAAATATCAGACAGTTGGCGAAAAAGTAGAATGAACTTAATCCATAAAGGCAGGGGAGAAAATGATAACAATCGCTCGGTATAGACCGCTAACCATTACATCGGTGCTATACAGGTTGGCGATGCCGGCAGTAAAATTAAAAATAGAAACGTGGGTAGAGCAAAATGATATTTTGGGAGAACTTCAGAATGGAATCCGAATCGACAGGCGGTTAGACGATAACCTGTTTGTTCTTACTCAGTGTATAGAAATATCAAAAATAGAAAACAGGCCTTTATACGTAGCTTATCTAGACATCACCGGGGCGTACGACAACGTTAATCAGGAAATTTTGTGGGATATATTGAAGGAAGTGGGCATAGGTGACGACTGTAAACAGCTTTTGAGGGAGATATACCGAGAAAATACAGTTTGTGTAGAATGGGAAGGAATAAGTAGCAAGGACAGCGTTGAAATTAGCAAGGGACTGAGACAGGGATGTCCTTTGTCCCCGCTGTTATTCATGCTGTACATGGTGAGGATGGAAAAAGCGCTAGAAGGTAGCAACATTGGATTTAATCTGTCACACAAACAGGCTGGCGCGATGGTTGAGCAGAAGCTTCCAGGTTTATTTTATGCTAACGATATTGTATTATTTGCGGACAGTCAAGATGATATACAGCGGCTGGCTGATATATGCGGAAGGGAAGGCGAGGCTCGAGGACTAGGATTTAGTGCAACAAAATGTGGATTGATGGTATTCAATGATCACGAAGACCATGCGGTCTTAATACAGGGCCAACAAATACCGAGGGTAAGCGAGTAAAAGTACCTCGGAGTGTGGGTAAATGAGGGGGATAGATATATGGAGGTAAAGAAAAAGCATCGGTAGCAAAGGGAAAGAGGAATGCTGCAATTATGAAGCACAGAGCGTTATGGGGATACAATAGCTACGAGGTGCTTCGAGGGCTGTGGAAGGGTGTGATGGTTCCGGGGCTCTCATTTGGGAACTCAGTGGTGTGGAGGAAGTCAGAGGTGGAATCAGGAATGGATGTAAATCAAAGGACTGTGGGACGCCTCGCGTTGGGCGCTCACGGGAAGACGACAAATGAGGCTGTAAAGGGTGATATGGGATGGACGGGCTTTGAAGTGAGGGAAGCTCAGAGCAAAATGAGATTTGAAGAGTGGCGGAGGAAAATGAAGGAGAGTAGATGGGCAGGGAAGGTTTACAGGTATTTGTATAGAAAAAATGTTGACACGCAGTGGAGAAAAAGAACTAGGAGGCTCACCAGTAAATATGCGTCTAGCAGTGTGGGCGATATGGCAACAAGGAGCATTAAGCGAAAAGTCAGAGAGGCGGAGAGGACTTATTGAATGACAGCGATGGAAAAGAAGCCGGCTCTCAGTAACTACCGAAAGGGAAAAAACGAAATAAGGAGGGAAAGGTTTTATGATAATTCAAGGGGAAGCGCTTTACTGTTTGAAGCAAGGTCAGGTTGCCTTAGAACGCGTAGTTATAAAGGGAGATTCAGTAACGAAGAACAATGTACGTATTGTGGGGGAACTAAGGAAACGATGGAACATGTGCTGATTGAATGTGGCGATGTCCACCCAGATATACCTGTGGGAACGAGTCTACATGAAGCCTTGGGTTTAAGGGACAACAATGGAAAGCTGAACGCGTCCGCGATAGAAATAAGTAAGAGACGGTTAGAGTATTGGTGGCAGAAAAGTAGAGATAAAGGACAAAAAGAAAGAATGGGGAAAAATAAGGTCATTCTGCCTTAAGAGGCAAAGAGATGGACCGTGAATTTATATTTTTTCTTTGCTATAATAACATAGATTTAACCAATGTAGATAAGGCATTAGGCCTACATAAAAAAAAAAGTTGCTTTTTTCAAGCCTGGTGGCAGACATGTCACCGCCCCGTTACAAAGCGGACGGTCATAGCATCCATCCATCCATCCATCCATCCATCGTATTCGCTGAATAGCGTTCACCCATATTAAAAGCTCTGCGACGCGTGCCTGCCTCTCCTGGCTGCCACACCGCGTTCCCCGCTTACGCTCGCCACGAGAATAATCGCGGCCGGGCTTGAGATCACACACGACGCGCATTACGTTGCCCTCTAGTCCGGTTTTGGTGTTCAGTGCCGCGCCATGGCGACCTTAGTCCAAGTTCTGCGTTTTATCAGCGAGGCTCTTTTTGCTCCCACACCACTTTCTCTTAATTACGCTCTCGCCGTTAAATACTACAATTACAACAATGCTTTGTCTATACGTTCTCATGCACCTTCCATGACGGTATTTAGGAGCGCGAAAACAGACAAGATACATTTTTGACTGGGAGGTGAGGGCTGTTTCTTCGGTTGTTAGATTGTGGTATCACGCATGCGTTTCTCTGTTTTTTGTTGCCTTTGGTGTATGATAAAACTTGGCCATCATCTGTGAATAAACTTTAGTTTGAAGTGAGCGCTCATCCTGTTCACTCCTTCTCGTGTATCTTGTCTGTTTTCGCGCACCTAAATATCGTCATGGATCAGTACAAACTCGCCCAAATATCTGTGCTTCTAAATCATGGACCTTAGTTGTCAGGACGGAGATGTAGCACGAATCGTCAGTGGGGTTCCATCCACTGTGCTGTGGCAGCCCAATACCAACATACGTTTTAAGAGCCCTCATACACCGCTACACCGTAAGCCCTACTTTTGTGAAGACACGTTTTACTTTTGTGTTACACCGATCCATATGATGGAGGGATCAACTATGTTTTAGATTTTTTTTTTCACTGGTGCAGAATCATTAGGAAATGCAGCATGAGTAGATGCTTCATCTCCTTCCACATATGGCCAGAACCACCACTAATGCCTCTAAACATTTAACGCAGCATCTTGTACCAATAAGAACGGACGAAGTGTATGCTGCTACAATTATAGATGATCACGAGAGGAAAATGTATTTAAAAAAATTGATCGATCGTACACAGTTCACGTGTGTATAGATGCTTCAGAACAGTGGAAAAAAAACAATCCTGTTTTTGTGGCCATCAATTCAAGGATATCCACGGGCTCGTGCGCAAATTTAGGAGCATACCGGATTACGAAAAAAAAGATATATTAATAATCTACTCAGTTATGTAAAGATAAGTGCGAGCGACCATGGCCAGCTACCCAAAGGTCGAAGCCATGCAGCCGCCCCTCCACGCCATGCGCTTTTCATACCGTGTGGCATGGCAGCGTTCCATAATTTGCTCGCATTAAAATTAGCTACTCTAGCGCATCAAAGAACGACACCGGAAGTGTGAGGGATCACATTTCGTGGCGTGTGCACAAGGTAACAATGCGTGATGATGCAAATTCTTTCCATTTCGCCATTCTACGCTGCTTAGATTCCAGCACGCCCATAGGAACGACAAGAGAGCAAAGGTTTAAATCGTGCGACAAATCCATGTTACTTCTCTCGTTTTTGGCAATTTCAGGAAACTTTTGCCGCAATAAATTCGCGAGGCAATGAAGTCCGATAGTAAGATCATTTGATGGACACATGGAAAAGTGCTACAGATTACTTGGAAAGTGAGTCCTTAAGGCGCATTTTGTAAGCGGAGACTGGGGGGCTATTTTCTTTGCGATCTGAAGTATGCGACGTGTTCTCAGTGCGACAGGACACCCTAGCAATCTGCAACCATCGTGAACGTGGGTCGCCAACGGGGACAGTAGCCGCGGTCCAAGCAACTGTGGCTGTGAACGAGCAAAAGGCAGGAACCGCACCAGGCAGGAGCAGTAGTACTATGCTATGCCTAGAGCCCATTTATCATGCGTCTAGTACCGCCGTTGTCCCTCACCGCGACAATGCGCAGCGGCTCAAGAGATCGCGAAGGCTTTGGGGAATACGAAACATATTTCTTCATTGTTGATATGTACTACCAGTTGTTGTGCAATTCTGGTGGTACCCTGAGATAATGAACTCGGCTTCCGTCAAGTGTTTTAGAAGTCACTTAACTGTCCACGGAGTTGTACTTTGCCCGGAGTAATAAGGTTGCAGCTAGAATTGATCTCAATACTAATTTTAAGGTTTATTGAACCTGTAGTTCACTAAGTGTGCTGTGAAAGTAAACATCATTTATTGTGAATGCAGTGGAGTTTGCTTCTCAAACTCCTGCGGTCAGTACCAATAAAATGTGAACACTGCAACTAATCGTAGATAGCTTCAAATACCTGGTAGTTTCATTTCTAGTCGTACGCACACCTGGGGACCTGCGCTGCCTAATGTGCATTGTTATGGCCTACCATGTTTTTCGCAATAATGGCTGCCTAAAAACTTTTTACTTCCAATATTTACCCACGGAAGTCAGCGAACAACAGGCAAGCTATTGTGAGCAGCACTTTGTCGCTACGTTTTAAAGTTTGAATCCATTGTGCCGCTCACTTTTCCTTTGGCACTCAACCAATCGGTCAGGGAAAAGGGGAACTGCAGTGAAACTTTCGTAGAGTGGCCATTGCTAAAGTTAAGTGAGTGCCAGTGCATAAATCGGGTTATCAGGCTTTTCATTCTTAAACACGGGAAGTAGCTTTATAGCCTTCCCACCACATTACATCAACACTGACTCCGACTATTCCTTCTCAATTCGAATCGCCCTTTCTTTTACTCCGGCTAGTTAAGTCTTACAAGTTAAGCGAAAGGTATCACTGGACGTTGACACGTTAGTAGTATCCTTCCTGAAAATCCAAATCGATCTTTCATTAAAAATAAGCTCCCCTACAAATTCTTCAATTGCGGTGAATCGGAAGACGGGAAAGATTGTCACAAAACTTCTCACAATAGTTTAAAGATTATCTGTCATTATATGGCTGAAAAACAGAAAAAAAAACATGTCTGGAAGGTTAAAGTTATGTTTATTTAAACAAAGTAATACCGTCATCAAAATAAACTCTTGGTAAAGTGAAGTTCTGTGATTGATTGTATGTTTGCAACTTGAATGTTTCTTTTGTTAGCCGAGGGGGCATTGACGAATCTTGTTCTTTTGAACAAAGGAATAGCTACATCAAGATAAACTATAGGTATGGAGGAGCCGTGTTAGACAATACATGTTTGCGTTTGAATTTTTTATTTCGTTCGCCGAGCGAACATTGACTTCGTAGTAATACAATGAAGCTGAATGCACATATTGTTTCCCCCTGAACGCGGGACCCGAGAGTGACGCACGCGACAAATTCCATGTGTAAGCTCACTAGCTATCGAGGGTTCCTATTCGAACAGTAGTCACAGACGAAAATCATTTTCGTAAAGTATTTTACATCAAGTGATTCGTCACAGAAATTCCTGGTTTCGTTGACACTGAGCTGTGTTGCTTACGTACAACGGCGGCGACGTACAGCCACCTAAAAAAAAACGTCAGTTGTCTTGATCTCATAACATGTGTGAAACAATGCATATTATCAAACTGACAAATTCTACCGTGATCGAAAATCTCCTGCTTGGAAAGACCCCAATAAAGATGCGAAAAATAGCTTGGCCCTATTCCGTTCGTACACTCTCGGACACCGTACGGAAGGCACGAATGCGCACGCATCGCCACATCGTGCGCTGCCCTTTCCGGACAACATTGAATCCGGTTTAAATGCCCTCGCTAACGCCTCCCTTTTCCTCTTTACATGAACGTTCAGACAACATACTTTGAAGCATATGGGTTCTCAGAGCCGCATGCAATAAGTAAGGCGATTAATTCCTTGGGAATTGCGGCATCTAAGACAATGACACTGTTACATTTTTACCTCTGTTAATTACCACCATTATGTGTATTGAACAATACAACGTACGAACAAAAGAAACGGAAAACCATGTGCAACAAATGCACTACCTCAGTTTTATAAAACAAATTCAATTGGTTTGTATTGCCCCTACATCAAAACAATGCAATGATAAGTCTAAACTTCAAAATTTTTTTCTCGACTAAAGCAAGTTACTTTCATTAAACTTTCTGTGGACAAAGGAAACCGCCCCAAAAGGTCCGCACCGATTTGCTGGAACAGTCGGCGAGGCAGTTCGATCGGCTGAAGAAAGCCTGCCGGTCATGTTGGCGGTGTGTTGCATCGCTGACAGTCTCGGCACGTCTTTACGTAGCGAGCGACCTCGGCGGAAAGGGGCGGCCAGTAGTACTTTTCGTGTATTTCTTGCGAGAGTGCGAGAAACACCGAGGTTTCCCTGCCTCCGGATCGTAGCCTAATGTGCGGAGGACTTCTGGTCGCTGTTCTTACGGTACCGCAAGAAGGTAATTTGCTCGAAGCGGCAAGAAGTTCTTGTTTTGGAAAAAGTCGTGTCGAATGAAAAACGACGCAAATGGCCGCTTGAACACCTTCGGAACAACGGCGATCCTGCCGGCGAGGTATTTTACTAGGTGCCTAAGTTCCGGGTCGGCTCGCTCTCGTGTAGCAAAGTCGTCAGCACTTATGGTTGCCAACAGACGTCAGACTCTGCCCAGGCGGCGCTGCGTAAAACGCCTCCACCAGCGCTCTCATCGCCGCCCTTGCCATAACTGGGTAGTGCAAAGAGAGCCGTCTGCAAGCGAATGTGCATAGGCCACTATAGAACGCCCCTCTATTGTTGGTGTTGAGGCGCGGTTTTCTAAAAATCAAGTACCTGGAAAGCTTCTTCCGTCAACCCACCCTCGCTTTAGAAAAGCAGGAAGATCAGCAACGTGAACTGCGGGTACAATGCAAAAGATGTTTCAGTTATTTCGGCGTGCTGCAACTCCCCAGTGCAAGAGAGCATCACATGACATCGAGTTCGAGGCACTCCTACGTGCGTTCTGTAACGCCTGAATGCGTGATATTTGTGCACGAGCCAATGTATCTTGCGATAAGTGGTACGACGCTCGCTTTATCAGGCACGAATTACCCCGGTGATTTTCGCCTTGGTCAGTTCCATTCTCCGTCCATATCTAGCTTCTTGCGCGTTGAACTGTTTTATTACCGTATCCTGGAATGTTCTGTTGACGATTGTCTTCCGTTTGTATATGCAAATGGTATACGTGCGTGTCCACTTTTCTCGGGTATACAACAAAAGGCAAAACCGCGGCCTCCGAGATAGCTCCGGCAATCGCGGAGGGCACGGGCAAGAAAAACCTCAAGGTGGTTACGACCAACATTTTGCGATTTACTTGCATGATGCACGTGTTAGCAATTTGCTAGTTAAAGCCGGAAGTTTTAGCCTTGAATACGTACGTGCGCGATGCTGGGTTAAGGACGAGCAGTTCAGATTATAAGGGTGGTGGCGAAGTGCGCGATTTATCGCGCGCGCTTCACCAGTCTGCATGTAACTGCTGCACGGCGTGCACTGCGGTTTGAGGCTCTGCTGAGCTTCAGAGTCAAGGTTTCCGCGGATTCTACGTCAAGGCTACCCATAACAATAACAGGAGACCCACATTACCACACTTTCTCATGCGACCGGCTCTGGAAAACGCGAGTAGTTCGCTTACCCAATACGTTCGCAAGGGCCCGTATCCAGCGCTCTCGCCGTTCTGCTTCGTGCAACAGCTACGGAAATCAATAAAACTGAAGTCCTTTACCTCCGTGGCAATACACAACGCAGCAGTATACCGTCGACTGAGGCCTTTCTTCGTAGCGCGCGGAGCTGTTGCGTCTGCTTGTGTTTTACGCCGTCCTTCTGGCAAGCACTTCATGACGTCTTCGTTGCGTGTCTGACTGGCGGAGAGAACTTCGTAGCCCTTTTTCTGAGTTCCGGCAGCAAAGGCGTCTGTGTAGTCCAGCCGACTTCGGCAAAAGTGAAGTTATGCGTCGCGTGACATAAAGCCCTGGAGGCGCGAGAGATATTTCAGCGTGCGCCTCATTTCTTTCATATCTTTAATATTTTAGTATTTCTGTACTACGAGTACCATGTAACACTCTTTCCCATCGGGATGACTGAAAATGTCTTGGTGAGATACGCAACCATATTACTAGGAGTACAGGCGGCAACGCCGCATCGCTGGTCTGCAATATAGGCTTAGCTTATGCGTTAAAATCCTGGAAACGCGCAATGAGCTGGTCTCCTGCAGAAGTGACGCCCACGCCGGCAGTTTCTTTTTGCATATGCGCTGAGGAAGCTTTCAAACCTTTGTTTTGAAACCACGACAGTATCATTGTAAAACGCCACGGAGGGACTGATCAATATCCCGAGAAGTCATTTTAGAAGATTAGTTGCAAGCACTACCTATCTGTTTTGCAGATATTTCTGCAAACTGCCGCAGCTCCGTTGCGGACAAGGTAGGGGACACATGCACAGGCTGAGACCGCTGACATAGAAGATGCTCCTGCTCACACACTTGTGTGCTTGATCGGTTGCTGCGTTGGAGTAAAACGGAACTACGCTGCGCCAGATGACAAAGTTTCTGCAATGATGCCAAGCATTTATCTAGCTATGCTAACGCCACATGACTGATGAAACCGTATGTCTGTCTGCAGGTTCGTTTGCCCGTGATGACCTTAACTCACCCTCCGAGTTCCTTTATTGAAGGTGGAAATATAGGCAGCTACCAGACGAAACTTTTGTGTGGTCGGTCGCATCGCCACGCTGTTTTGTGTAATTGAAAATTTCCATTAGGCCTTATCGCCGCAGGTGCACAACACCTCCTGGTATTATGGGGAAACGTGCAAAAACATGCGGAAGGGGACGAGGGTTGGTAAATATGAATGCTGTTTGGGAGCAAACCCACAATCTGCCGTGGTAGTGCGTGTTATTCCAGCAAAATTCTCGGTAAAGTCACGGCACCATGTAAACAGAGTCGAGGAATACGTAAGCCAAGAAGGTTTTACCGTTCCGCCCCTCTTAAAGGCCTCTCGTGAATGGCCCGTTGCCCTTGTTTAACCGAGAACACATTATTGAATCAGTGAACAAATACCGTGGAGGAAATCCATTTTTCCGGCGACAGACAGTGAATCACACGACAACGCGCCGCGATTTCATGTCAGCCACACGTCGTCCGCGACACCTCAAGGATGGCAAACGATGAAAGAGAAAAGTTCGTGAGCCCAGGTGACCACATTCTGTGGGTTCGGAATATGGAGCGAAAGGCGGACAGCCCGAATCCAGCGAAAGACGGATGAGACGACGTCCTAAGCGCTCCATTTCCCCCTTCGCGCAATCTTGTGGGTAATGAGCTACCCGCCTTTGTCCCGTTGAACCACCCCTAAGAAGTGCGTATTATCAAACGAAATCATATATATGGAGCATGTATGCGTTGTGGTCGGCTGATGAAACGCGTTGCCCTGCGAAACATTTATATTTATGTATGGCAGCTAGGCACGATGGCCATGACGGTTTAGAGCCGTTTCGCGCTCCGTTGGTTTCCAGCATCCACCACACTCCAGCATCCATCATACGCCAGCATACACTGCAGTGCGCTGCACATACTGGAGTCTGCACTTGTTTCTGCCCGTACCGCTCGCTGCTTTCTGTATTGTGCGCGGCTGCGTGTTTCAGTATCCTTAATATCGAGCGTTTCATTCGAGGGTACCGATAGATGCTATCGTAACAGGTCCGAAACATACTTTTTATTATGTATTTGATATATGAAAAGTTGACGAGGAGAAATTCGCAAAGAAGGGTTGTGTGCTGGAGGCGACGTTTCGACAAATGTACTTGTCTTCTTCGAGGCTGCAAATGCTTTCCTTAGCACTTGCGCGTATGTTCTCCGTACCCTCCTCTCCAATACAAAGAAAGGAGGAAGAGCGCGCAACAACGAAAGTGGCAGTGGGGCACACCGTTACGAATTCGGTGAGCCAAAATGAAACATGTATCCCGTCAAAAAAAAAAAGAGGCCGCTCGGGGAGGGTGTAGCCAGATATCTAGATAGATAGATACGGTCAAGGTCGCCACAGTTTGCTAAGAAATGCTTCGCGTTTAAAAGAAGGGAACAGTTAGCCAAACAAATACCTGAAGACGTTAGTGATGTGGAAGCACCCATCCCTACATGCCGTAGGGAACTGAAAACGGGCATGTAGGGAAGAAGATGAATAAAAAGATGAAGGAAGAAGCGTCCTGGGGTTAGCAAGATCGGGACGCAATTTTTTCGACGACATTATGAAGCGGGAACACCCTTTTCTACATGCCCGGTTTCAGGCTTGGCTGCCACCAGTGCCTCATGAGAAAAAATCACTCTCAAAACACTGCATGCTTCGCCTCCAACCAGACTCCATGTTAGTGGAGCGTAAACACCTTTCCCTACATGCTTCGGTCCTTCCCAGCTTTTCTTCGATGCACTTGGTGTCAGCTCACAAATCGCCCATTGATACTTGTCTCGGACGGGCCGATGTACATTTTCCCACCGGACATGGGACTGGAGTAAACAACTCCACAGAACATTCCACTTGCCTGCATTTGTTTTGCCCTATTCTGCCATAAAAATTGAGACGCTTTTCAATAAAGCGTGAGAAATGGCTTTGTAGCCCTCTCACCATACGGCATCAGTACTGGCTGATGAACTGTAGCATCCTGTTTTCCCCTGTTCTTTTTTTTTTGTGGCACATTTAAGTGCACGAGTCTATGTCACGGCAGATGTCTTTTTGGAGACAGCTCTCTCAAGTTTTCATTACAAAGATTATGCATGCAATCTTATTTTTTCTTTTTTTTTTGGGGGGGGGGGTGGGGTTGTGTGTTCTGAGGTTACATGTGGAAATGAAAATGTCGAACTACTACTAATCCCACTGAGGCTACAGATATCTTTCGAATCGTATTATTCATTTTTGTGAAAACGGATCAAAGTGAACACGAAGTGCTGAAGTGGCAAATTTTGGGTACTTTTTGTATTTCTATTTTTACCTATTTGCAAAGCGTACGTTTGCCTAGTGCCAAATAACTGCCATATGAAAAAGAACGAAAAACAAATTTCTTACTTTTCGACTAAAGCACAGCATTTATTTTCAAGGCGCAGACGACGGTAGCGACGACCGTTACAACCAACTGAACATGTGGACCAAGTTTCCAATGCTTCTCCTATTCTTCATATTGGAGCTTATGCCAACACACTTATATTTAGCAGTAATACAGACTTTATGCGCATTGATGACAGATCCGTATAGCCTATTTTCTGTTCGAAAGATGTCAACATCAGACAAGTCGAATAATTTTTTCTATGTCGTCGGTATGGTATAAATTATTGATCAATGTCCATGTGTTTTGCAAGTAAGCAATATAAGAGTAAAGTTCGAATGTCACACGCCGCACGCAACAATAACATCCGATTTTTTTTCGTTCGGGCAACAATCGGTCAATACACCTCTAATGCTTGAAATGAAGTACTGTCGTGAAAAAAAAGCTACACGTAACATTCCAAGAACACATATAAAAACATCGATTTTAAACCGAGTTTATACTCCTGAAAAAGCAGGGAATATACACAAATAAAGGGACCTGGGTATCAACTGCATCGCACGTGTAAACAACAATGTTAATTTCATAAAACAGATAAACAGCCCAGCCAACAAGCACCAATGAAAGTTATCAACGAAAATCTAAAAACTGGTATTCGATATTTTTAAACAGAGAGCGAACATTGAGAGGCGTCACCGTCTTTCGTGGAGTAATAAGTTGCATAAAATTCCCGCGACAGGGAATCCCCGTTCATGTGTAGCACACTGGTGCCCGACAAATGAGGCTGGCAGGCAGACAAACCGCAGCTCAAGGGCACACACGAAGAGATTCCGTTTTCAAGAATAAACTTCCCTACCCCAATGTCTCGTGAATGCGATGTCGGGTTTCGCAAATATGAAGCCATTCCGGAACTCCGGAATATAGTATAGATATTGCCGATGGCGCAGCGCTTATAGTGCATCCCATGCTTCGGCATACTGAAGAATGCCAGTGCGTAGACATCCTAGCCTTGTGGACGCTGGGGAACCACTGACACTTCGCGTCGACACACAACATTTTATTTAACACGAAAGTGTTTTATGCCGGGGTCTACCAAGGACTTCACTGAGGTATTTCGGCAACGGAAATGACGTCAGAGAATACCCACGATCACATCGCAAAGCAAAGCTTGCAGAAAAAAGAGTTTGTGCAGCGCAAGTCGAACCCGCGACATCTCGCTCAGCGACAACAGAAGCGGGGCATGATAACACTGCGCCACGGCCTTTCACTCAGGATGCTTTACAAACGCGCGTTTTATATCGCACACTTTCCTCTCACAGTACTCTTGGTGAGAGGGTTGGTGTCGGCATCTGGAACTGGTCATGCTTCCTGACCCGGGCCTCAACGATTAGCTCCTGAAATGATTCGTTGCTACGCGTCCGCACAATTCGGCGCGTTTAAAATAGGTGAAATGCTATCTTCTCCACGCGTTTAACACACCGCGAGGTGGCGCCCTTACCTCAATTCCGTATTCGCTAATAGCGTTCACCCGTATTAAAAGCTCTGCGACGCGTGCCTGCCTCTCCTGGCTGCTACACCATGTTCCCCGCTTACGCTCCCCCCCCCGAGAATAATCGCGGCTGGGCTAGAGATCAGACACGACGCGCATTACGTTTCCCTCTAGTCCGGCTTTGGTGTTCAGTGCCGCGCCATGGTGACCTTAGTCCAAGTTCTGCGTTTTATCAGCGATGCTCTTCTTGCTGCCACACCACTTCCTCTAATTACGCTCTTGTCATTAAATGCTACAATTACAACGATGCTTTATCTATACGTTCTCTTGGAACTTCCATGACGGTATTTAGGCGCGCGAAAACAGACAAGATACATTTTTGACTGGGAGGTGAGGGCTGTTTCTTCGGTTGTTAGATTGTGGTATCACACATGCGTTTCTCTGTTTTTTGTTGCCTTTGCGGTATGATAAAACTTGGCAATCTTCTGTGAATAAACTTTAGTTTGAAGTGAGCGCTCGTCCTGTTCAGTCCTTCTCGTGTATCTTGTCGGCTTTTCGCGCTCCTAAATACCGTTATGGGTCAGTACAAACTCGCCCAAATATCTGTGCTTCTAAATCATGGACCTTAGTTGTCAGGACGGAGATGTAGCACGAATCGTCAGTGGGGCTCCATCCACTGTGCTGTGGCAGCCCAATACCAACATACGTTTTAAGAGCCCTCATACACCGCTACACCGTAAGCCCTACTTTTGTGAAGACACGTTTTACTTTTGTCTTACACCGATCCATATGATGGAGGGATCAACCATGTTTTAGTTTTTTTTTCACTGGTGCAGAATCATTAAAACATGCAGCATGAGTAGATGCTTCATCTTCTTCCCCATATGCCCAGGACCACCACTAATGCCTCTGAACATTTCACGCAGCATCTTGTAGCAGATGCTGCTACAAGATATAATAATCTACTCAGTTATGTAAAGATAAGTGCGAGCGACCATGGCCAGCTACCCAAAGGTCGAAGCCATGCAGCCGCCCCTCCACGCCATGCGCTTTTCATACCATGTGCCATGGCAGCGTTCCATAATTTGCTCGCATTAAAATTAGCTACTCTAGCGCATCAAGGAACCATACCGGAATTGTGAGCGATCACATTTCGTGGCGTGTGCACAAGGTAACAATGCGTGCTGATGCAAATTCTTTCCATTTCGCCATTCTACGCTGCTTAGATTCCAGCACGCCCATAGGAACGAGAAGAGAGCAAAGGTTTAAAGCGTGCGACAAATCCATGTTACTTCACTCGTTTTTGGCAATTTCAGGAAACTGTTGCCGCAATAAATTCGCGAGGCAATGAAGTCCGATAGTAAGATCATTTGATGGACACATGGAAAAGTGCTACAGATTACTTGGACAGTGAGTTATAAGGCGCATTATGTAAGCGGAGTCTGGGGGGCTATTTTCTTTGCGATCTGAAATATGCGACGTGCTGTGAGTGCGACAGGACACCCTAGCAATCTGGCAACCATCGTGAACGTGCGTCGCCAGATTTATCGAGTTTTTTACCCTAGACCCGTTAAGAGATAGATATAACTGCCTAGAAACTGTGGTTGTTATCTCGGCCCAGAGCAGCACTTGGCGAGTATCTGAGCAAGCTAGGATAAGGAGGATAGCTCAGGTAATGCAGTAGGAGCAGATGAGGTTTGCGGGAGGTCTTTTTGAGGGTACGTTGAGGGATTTTTTCGTTGTCTGAGACAGTAGAAGAGTGAAGGAGAAACAGAAAAAAAAGTAGAGAAGGAGGTTGGCCACGTGGTGATGATTTTATGTTATGCTGTTTGCCTCCGCCGTGAGATTTCCCAGGCCTTTAGTTGATCTAGACCCAGAATTGAAACGCTGGTAGGCTCGGATTCCGTTAGAGCGGTGCCAAACCAAAGTAGTCGCCATGGACCTGATGAGATTGGCGAGGGATAGCCTGTTGAACTTACGTTGGGAGCTCGACATTCAAGTAGACGACGATTTGCCTGCAACTGAAATCCGTGAAGTAATAGCCGAATGGAATAACATGGAGGACATTGAGCACTTCGAGTATAGATAATAGAGCACCGCACGGGCCGGAATTTTCGGCCCGGTCCCGGCCTGGGCCCGAAACTTGTTTAAACTTGCCCGCCCGAGCCTGTCACGGTGACTCAAAGCGAGACCCGGGCCCTGCCCGTACCCGAGGAAAAAATTCGCCCACCCGGCCCGGCCCGGCCCGACCGCAGATCGGGCCCGACAGGGGCCCGAACCAATAACCTAGGTGGTTTTGCACGAACACGGAAACGACAACAAGGTGTTTTAAGTGGCAAATATCAACGCTTTGGTGGCGCATGCTTAGCTAAGATTTATACTTTAACCTGCGGTAATTTCTTGTAAAAAGGATTTCACGGTGGAAACAGCTGACCAGATCTACTGGATGTGGGAAGAGGTTTATTGGCAGTATGTTTCTGTGGTGACACTGCGAATGCAACACAGCGAGGCAGACCTGTAGAACCGTCTAGCAAGATGGCAGCAACCAAAAGCGCGCAGTGAGCGAGCCGAGTGAGCCCAGCACCCGAGCGTTGGCGATGCTGCTGACCGGAGACGCGTGTTGTTCACAGATGCAATGAATGTTTGCTTGGCAGTGTTACATTATACCTAATTTTCTGCAAATACTATGGTGATTGCATCAAGGCTTCGACAGACAGCCGTTTGATCGGGAAGAATCACTGAATAAAAAGACGAGGACATCGACCACAAGAGAATAAAAATGCGTTGATGTTGCGGGATTTAGAATGGGAGCCTTGTTCCCAACGTTTGTGAACAAGGCTCCCTGGGGATCGTCAAAAGCATTCCGCAGCAGACATTTTCGCAAGAATAGTGATTTGCAGCATGAGTTCACTTTCAATACAGAGCGCAATAAAAAGTCACAGTTTC
The DNA here is from genome assembly GCA_030522465.1 of Rhipicephalus appendiculatus. NCBI lineage: Eukaryota > Metazoa > Arthropoda > Arachnida > Ixodida > Ixodidae > Rhipicephalus > Rhipicephalus appendiculatus. The sequence continues at coordinate 30,973 of JALIZH010018251.1, read as the reverse complement.
ACCGCAAGGGTGAAGCAATGAATGCGATAGCAAAAAATTGTAATGTTATACGAAGTGAGGCTGGCAGCTAACTCTTTTTGGATCCGATCTCACGCAACTCTAGAAAACGCTTGTTTAAGAGAATTGTCTTCGCGTTGAGAGCGCAGCACGAGGAAGGGTACAACGGCCCCCCGCTGTCAGCCGCCGAGAAGGGGAGATAACGCGCGCGCCCCCCGCTCGTAAAATCGAAGGTCGCTCGAGGGACCCCCCCCTCCCCCCCCTCCCGCCTTTTCACGCTCACGAACGACGAGCGGGGTTATATATATACATATACATATACGGCAAATGACGCCGACGCCGACGGTGAAAACCAGCCGCGAGTGTCCATATAATTGCTATCGGAATAAAACACAGGACCCAAGCAACAGAGCGCTTTCTTCCCCTTGTTTACATTGCGGTCTATTAAAATTGTAAGCATGCTCTAACGACAAAGCCAATCGTGCACGCTTCGGGATATATAAGGCCTGTCTTCAGCATAATAGCACCTCGCCACAGGAAGAGAAATATAGAAAGTAGTGTAGTGTAGTTACAACAACCCAAACGTTGTTGTAACTACACTACTCTAGACAAAAACTGTAATGAACCGCGCGCACTACGTGTACTTTTAGAAATACGTATAAGCAGCCGATAGGAATAAAAAAATTATTTGTCATAGCATTATTTCATCTATCACACCGCTGCTAGTATATACACTCTATCAATTTTTGTGGACTATTTTACAGCTTGTTACCTCACATCTCATTGTGCAAAAAATCAAATTATCAAAAGATACCGGCGTTAAGGCACGTCATGCGCTGTTGAATCACATGTCTTGCCACGCTAAAGTTTCTCGCACTCCTTGCGCCAGCCGCAGGGCCATACAACGGCCTTGAAAATTGTGAAGGCGTTATTGTTTTGAACTTCCACCACTGGAACAAATTTAGGATGTCTCTGCGGACTTCTGCGCAATAAACATAGCTGACCAGCTCATCACTTCATTTCTCTCATTCCCGAACGTCATACCGTTCTGCAACGTCATCTATAAAACTCCTCTTATAGGGGCTTCTTGCAGTTTTCAGCAGTGTATGTTATGCATGCTTTGAACCGCGCTCTGTCTTTTTTTTTCATATTATAATGGTGTACGCCTTCCTAACGATGTTGTACAGGTAGAAGGTGGTCATTGGACTATGCGGGCATACGACTGACAGGAGGTGGACGAAGAGATCGCGATGTATTGTGGGAGTTTCTTCCAGTTGCAATAAAGCGTGAATAAGCTTTTCGACGCTTACTCACTGGATGCCAAATGGAGACATTACCTGGCATGGAATGCGTAATTGTCTTTTTTCAGCCATATATTTCGTAAACGAATATACTTTGCCCGACGCCTTGTTTAACGAACCTGGGCTATTCCGTGCACATTCCAACGCTGTTGCGGCAATGTCAAGTATCTCTCGCACTATATAGCGCAGGGGTCTGAAACACGCGGCCCGCGGTCCGCACACGACTGCCTTCGTCCCAGTTTTTATTTTCTTCATATGTATGCCCATTAAGCTACATAGACATGACAGGTCCAAAACATTTTCATGTGTGGTGCACCATGCGTCCACCATGCGTTGATACATAACCGTGAAAGAAAAGTGCACATTTCACAACTGGCGTCCACATTTTAGTCATTTTGGAGATAGGTATGGATATGTTGCTGGAATCTCACCACCAAATACGGTTCAGAAATGACCGATATAGAAGATATGGGAAACGGTTTTTTTTAAATGGCAAAATTACGCGACATTTGGTACAAACAATTCTCCACCCCTCCTACCCACTGTCCTCACCCTTGCGGGAGTAAAGTTTTCGTGAATGGAGACCGTTAACTGATGCGAGCTTGAGACCCCTGCTATAGCGGAACAAGATGAAAGCTCATACGCTAACAATGTGGGCGCACAAAGAAGGCTGTGCATGTCCATCTCGCGTGGCATGACCACTGGGAGCCGAGACGGACCCACGGAAAAGAAATGTGTTTATAGGGATTCTATGTAACCATACTCCGTGCAGTCCTTTCGTTTTAAAAAAGGGCTAGAAGATTCAAAAACCTTTCCCAGCTTTAGAGCTCTCGCGATGATAGGCTTATAAATTTATTATATCACTTCAATTACTGTGATCACAGAATAACATTTGGGATATAAATTAATAAAGAATGCGAATAAAGCCCAGAATAGTCATGTGTTAACTATGTAAGCATCTGGTCTATTTACTTTTAGCTCGTCTGTTTCAGATAAATCAAGTAACCCCATATGCAAGAAGCAAAAGAAGTTCAGTGCTTGTCCACCATCGAACTCCAAATAGCTTGCCGCACATAAAAGACTTGTTCGAGATAAAATGTGAAGCATATATGAATGCGGAACGTTTTTGCAACAAACTTAAAGGAATACGAAACAGAACCAAAGTTTTCTATTATTGGTAAGTTACTCTGTAACAATTCCGACATAACCACGCTCGCCGAGACAAGACTCTTGGTAAGTTCAAAAATGTCCAAATATAAAATGCGTGTGGCAATTTTCAGTAAATTTTCAAGAGCCAGTGCCCCCCAAAATACGACGAATACAGTTTGAAGTCCGTGTTGCCACACGCCGATGTTTCAGGGCGAAATTCTAAAATGAAACTTTGACCGTGATTTTCTCATCGATTCTGTCAGTAATTTTAATTGGGGTCGGTTGTATGTCAAAATGCATTTTTAAGACGATAGTTTTTAACCTACTCAAAAAACAAAAAAAAAATCCGCCAGCCCTGCGCGGAACGCTCAGCACAGTCACAGCGAAAGCTGGAAGAGCAACCTATCCACAGCATTTTTTTAAACACTTTTGGGGCAACTACTACAATCTTACTTGCATGGTACCCACTATGCCATAAGTTATCATTATTTTTGTGTAGTGGGGAAGCGTGCACTATGCCATTATTCGTTATTCTTCGGAAAAGCAGGGTACGTGCTGCACACTTGTTACGCATTATGTGCACTTTGTTGATAGTGTGGCTGCCGACGATGTAGAATTATGCCTTAACGACGCACTCTTTGCACAATTCGCATTGTATGACGCCTGGTTGTTACTTTACTGTTCTAAAATGCTTTACAACACATGTAACGCGATTCCTTACCCGGCATGAAGCCTGCATAGGGTCAGTTTGCAACGCAGTCTCAAGAACCCGCGTAGCTCAGTGGTGGAGCGGTGGGCGGCCACGCATAGGGCCCGGGTTCGATACCCATTGTGTGATAGGTCCCAGTTGAAAATCCCACCAGAGTGTGTTTGTCGTGTTCTGGTGTGTTTTGAGGTTAACACCAGAATACACTGGAGCGTTCTGGTGGAAACACCAGCCTGGTAGGATGTGTTCTGGTGGGTACACTAGCCTGGTGGCATGTGTACTGGTGGATACACCAGCATTGTGTGATGTGTTCTGGTGGATACACCAGCCTGGTGGGATGTATTCTGGTGGATACACCAGCCAGGTGAGATTTATTCTGGTGGATACACCAGCCTGGTGTGATTTTTTCTCGTGAATACACCAGCCTGGTGTGGTGTTTATCCAAAACATTGTTCGGTTGGTACGGTAGTAGACTTTTAGTAAAAAAAATAGAGCTCACAGGCTGCTCAAGAAATATATTTTGTGTTTGGGGCTTACCATAGGCGCGAGCACAGGGGCAGCAGGGGGGGCGCCCCCCCCTAACAACCTAAGAGGGGGGTGCAAAGTCAGCCCAATACATTGACATAATAGGGAGGGGGGACACTGCGATGAACCTACCCCGCCCCCCCCCCACTGAAGGGGAACCCTGCACACGCCTATGGGGCTTACAAGTGGACTCAGAATTTTCTTCAACCGAATACACTCGGACTCAGACTACCTAAAATTTTCCTCAACCAGACTCACTCAGACTCACTCACCAAACTATTACTTAGCCGGACTCATTCAGACTTGTGGCTGGATCCGAGTCTCAGCTTGTTGACTCATGACTGCGTTAACTTGTAATTAGCTTTTCCGACCTGGGTGTCAATGCTATTGTTTCCTTGGCATGTGTTACACTCTCCACACACTGGAGCCAGGAATCATGTACAACATATCTTAGTTTGGTTTTAAACGATTTTGTCGACCAGCATCTGCAAGACAAACACACCGTAATAGACCTCATCATGACGACATAGCACCGCTCGCTGGATTTGCAAGCGCTGCGTCTGAGATGCAACTAAAATTGCTGTTGGAGCCGCTGCATGTCAATTCACCTTTCATTGTATACGTGCAACACGTACAGTCGTCAGCAAGCTTAACACGAACGCTCCGACGCGTGACCTGGACTACTTTGACTGATGCCAGCCGCGATGCGCTTGGCGCTGTTGCCGAGATAATACCTCGGTATGCTTGGATAGTATGTCGGCATGTATGGGTAGCATATCTCGGCAACAGAACCCAAAGCTACGCGGCGCTAGCGTCAATCAAACTGTTTCAGGACATCCCGCTGAGCGTTCGTGTTAAGCTTGCTGACGACTGTACAACCAACAGCAACCTACAGAGTGCTGCAAGAACTACAAGTGTTACTATCCCCTCGTGACTTAGACCTGCGTCAAACTGGTTTACACGTCACTTTGTTAACACCTCGTCGATATCGAAACCAAAAATGTTTTGAAAGGAAGCGGTATTAAAAGTATATGAAATGCGCTCCGAACAACTATACATTTTTTAGTGTTCGTGACACCAGAACTTTTATTAAGAGCAACAATACGAAAACTGCTAAAATTTGTGTCACTACTCTTTTAACGCAATCTGACATAATAGGTGCTCTCCACTGCCACTTTTGATCACGTACCTTCAGATATCAGTTATTAGTGGTTGCAATCCAGTAAGCACATTTTTATTCAAAAGACAACTCACACGAGATCATGGACGTCGGCAGGGGGTGAAAAAGGGGCACTTGCACCCCCTCAGGCCACTCAAGCACTTCCGCACACCCAAGCTATGCCAGTGCTCTCCCCCTCTCGCAGTCGCGATGCAACAATGGTTTGCACCCCCCAAGAAAAAAATTATGCCGACGACCATGCACGAGATACTTTTATCAATAACTTCCCGTGAAAGAGATTGCGGCCTGAGATCAAGGTAACCCACTTCCATAACTCGTGCCTCTTATCAATAAGTATTTAGCTGGCAGTATGAACTCTCATGCATTCAACTATGTCGGTAGACACAGGTATAAACATGAGCCGACATAAGGCTGATAGTAATGAAGTTGAGTAGATATGACCATAAGTTGGCAAGAAAAATGGAGCTCATGCAGGCTCACTCAAGAAATATATTTTGCGCTTATGGCTCATTCGAACTCAGACTCACCAAAATTTTTCTCAACTGCACTCACTCGGACTAAAACTTACCAAAATATTACTCTCCCGAACGCACTCCGCCTCACACTTGCTGCTTCATCTGAATATGAGCGAGTCGACTAATGAGTGAGTTTGCTGACCTATGTATATCGCTCTCTGGTATGCTGTATTCTCTTGGACAAACCACATCGTCATGTGGCACCACACAGCTAGTCTGGCCAGGTGATTTCCACAGCATTAAAGAACACGAGACAGCTCTACAATTTACTGTGAACACGAAATCTGTACAGATTGGGAAACTGATGGCAAACAAAAGGCACAGAAACTGAAGCAAAACAGCAATGTGTATACTTTATTTCAGAATACATGTTTAACTACACCAACACAAAGGTTTCGTACTACAATTGATATGTACAAGATACTATATAAACTGTCGTAGGCAAATGTTCATGCTTGATCCGCAAATACTAATAGCAACGAAATAATCGAAAAGTTCAACAGAACATTGTGCAAATGAGGTACTTGAATATAAAAGCACCTAAATTCTGCATTGTGTTGTATTGTTGCATTGCCCTCACATAGGAATAATAGAGAAAACTCGACTTTGAAACAGTCATTAATACCAAGATGGTGTGCATGATTGGTGCACGGCAAACACATATCCGTATATATGCGAGAGGGGCAAATTGACGTGGCATCCTAGGTCCAATGACAGCAATGGATATGGTGTTCAACAGTGCAGCACATTGCACCATGTGAAGAGCCACACAATCATTGTGAAAATGCATGAAACTTTCTTCTCTTTTCTACTGAAGACATGACTGTCCCATGAGTAGAAGCTTCTATTGACTGCAGCGCCAACAGGTGCTGCAGATTGCCAATCGAAAAACTTTATATTTAGGGCTTCAAAGGTTCACCAAGACATAAAAAAGCGCATAGATGATATGGCTTAGAGTTAGTAAAATGTGCATTAAAAGGTAATGATGCAAAAATTTTCAGTTGTCGTTTTTTTAGCGTCAAATGAAAGGCCAAGCCCTCAAGAGCCTAGAAGGTGCACTAGTAAGCATGAGTGCACCCTGAAAAATGAAGTATATGTTAGTATTAGTTCCTACTGAACTTTGACGCCACGACATGATACAAGCTTATCATCACATCCTCGCCCAAGCTCATGATATTGTGACGTTTCCACGGTTGGCTCTGTTGGTGCCGAACAAGCAGCCATTTTGTCTGTTTTGGTCCCTGACATCATCAACACTGCTGATACTGGTGCGTGGGGCAACCAGAACTTGTGGCCTGACACCACAATAGGGTCAATGTCACAAGGTAAACCAAGCTAAAGTTAACTTCAAATGTTTCCCGAGTTTCACACTAGTTCACAGTCATCTCCACATAAAAGAAATTTGTATTACAAAGCAAGCACTGAAAATTGGTGTTGGTACTTCTTTCAATGGATGCAAAAACATCGTTTCCAAATATTGCATTACGCAGCTTCAGCAAGCCATCCACTTGTATCCATTGCAGTCCAGTCGCTTACAACAAAATCAAGAACTAGCACATAGGTTGCAATCTGCTCAGAGAGAGGCCAGGAGGCATTGTGGCTCAATTTCTTGCCATACAATCGAAGATCAGCATCAGGGTTGATGACTCGAGCGTCTTCAGGAGCCTCTTGACTACTTTCCAAATTACCATGGACTTTGCTGACTGTTCCAGAAAACTTTATCCTGTGCATTTGGTTCATCTTCGAGCCCAACAATGTCCTCCGAGAGGTCATTTGAACTTGCCTGCATAGAAAAAAAGAGAAACAAAACAGCAGTCTTATTTAAAAATCGAAGCGCTACATTCGTGAAGATCGTGAGTGCAATTGCTTTCAGCACCTGCCGAGCAAGGTTCATCGGCTTCTGTCTCAGGAAAGGACGTGTACCCGTGGAAGTGAGTGCGTCAGCGCCCGTCCTGTCATGTTCTTTTCTTCTCGTCCTCGTCTAATGTAGCGCTACAATTTTTAAATAGGAATGTATCACCAACTAGCCCCGCAACGTGTTTTGTTAAGTGAACTTTCTTCCACTGTGGGCCCTTTGCTTTGTGTTTCAACCGCCAAGCCTGACAGTTTGAAGATCGTGAGTGCAATTGCTTTCATCACCTTGCCGAGCAAGGTTCATCGCCTTCTGTCTCAGGAAAGGACGTGTACCCGTTGAAATGAGTGGGTCAGCGCCCGTCCTGTCATGTTCTTTTCTTCTTGTCCTCGTCTAATGTAGCGCTACAATTTTTAAATAAGAATGTATCACCAACTAGCCCCGCAATGTGTTTTGTTAAGAAAACATCAGTGAGGCTCGTTTCGCCGAAATTCCGGCGTCGGCGTCGGTGTCGGCGTCGTTGGTTGTGAGTGTAAAATCATCATCTTGTCCGTGACCCAAAAAGTCTAGAAAGATGCAAATAAAAAAATAATAAAAATTCCCGCGTTCAAGTGAGGATTGAACCCAGGCCGTCTGCGTGGCAAGCAGGCGTTCTACCACACAGCCACGCGTCTGCTCGGAAATGCCGCAAAAATAATTTCCTCTGCTTGGAAATGAAGTGAAAATAACTCATGTTTTACAGACACACGCGTCCTGTATACAGGCGGCACACTATAACCTGTAATATCGCAGTAACATTGCCCGGTACAAGCGTACAGTGCCATCGGGCGTCAAAACATGTGAATATCACGACGACATCGTGGGTTAAAGCAAGCCACCCATTACAAAAGTCACACACGTTAATGCGCTTATTCCCTCAATACCCCGTAGTGGGCACATAGCATGTTCGAAAACATTTCACGCGCATAATTGCTCGCGGTTTAAATCATGTTGGCCATTATATAGTATGCACGAAGTGATTGAAGTACACACTAAGGATAGGATATTGCTATCGCGTTCAAGTCTTAATGACAAAGCTTAAGGGTCCCCCAATTTTTTTTTGTCCTTCCGTCCCTCTGCCACCCGTAGCTGTTGCTACGTTCAGTATGTGTTGTCACGTTCAGCTAAAAACAACAACTCGCAATTTTTTTCAGAGCGCATGCTCTGGAGAATTTTTCCAGAGCGCATGCTCTCGCGCTGCTTTCGTTGATCGAATTTCTTTGTATCTGTTAGCGCGTCTGCTCCAAGGAAGATTAGGTTTTCATGTGCGCAAATCGATGCGGAAGAGTGGCAATAGAAGCGCATACATAAGCAAGATCACGTAATGCGGCGTGCCTTAAAAATTTCTATGTTCATTGATATTTGACGGTTGAAAGGGGGGTGGTTTGTACTTATCAGAATGTTAGCAGTGTGTAAACAAGCTGATAATTTTCTTCTACAATGAAGCTTAGTTTATTGCTGTAGCATCACAATAGCTTTACATGAAGTGGCTTTGTCAGAGGCCCAGTAAGTATTTATTACTAAATGATTCTGGAGTAAACAAGAATTTTCAAAAAATTATATGTGCATTTACTCTGCACCATGTGCATTTGGTTATGTCTAGAAGCAGCTTACCATTTCAGCTGGCACAGCTTTACCAAAATAAAAGGCAACCATTCTAAGCGGAATATAGATGCGTCATAAATTGCCAGTGAACGGCAAATCAATAAGTACATTTAGAAATTCAGGTCAACTGCCCATAATCAGCATCTTTACTACGGCAGTTTGACATTCAAACGTACCAAATCTCTATGAATGGTTATCCATTGACTCTTTGTTTATGAAGACGCCACATCTTTTACATCTACTGGATGCGCTTACAATACTGAACGTGAGAAACATGGATCTGATGTTCGACTATCGCATGATTCAAATGCCACAAACAATACACATGACTTGTGAAGTTTTCAATGTTTACACACTCCTCCTATCGCGAGTTGACGTCACCATCCTGACGATCGCTGTCTTTTCGATTCGTCATCGTTTCTATTTGTTATTAGGCATTAAGTGATCACTCAAAATGTGTTCCTTCGGGTTTTTTACATTGTTATTAGTGTGCGTATGTCTTGGTGTGCAGGTGTTTAACTTGTAAAAGCTATCCTAGAATGAGTTGAGCGCATACGAGGACACGGACAGAAGAAAGAGACATACACACACTGGCGCTGCTAACAACAATGGTTTATTTCATGCACCTGCCGAACCATATACCAGTTTTGCGCACGACAGTCATGTGAACACGCTTGCATAAAAAACAACAAATCCCAATTGATAACAAACAAGGAAATTCACCTCTTGTTATCAACTGCCATTTGTTGTTTTTTATGCAAGCGTGTTCACATGACTGTCGTGCGCAAAACTGGTATATGGTTCGGCAGGTGAATGAAATAAACCATTGTTGTTAGTAGCGCCAGTGTGTGTATGTCTCTTCTGTCCGTGTCCTCGTATGCGCTCAACTCATTTTAGTATGACCAACCAACAAGCCCGCATCGCCACCCTCGTCGACTTCAAAAGCTATCCTACATTATTTTTTTCTTCGTGGTTCTAACTCACCAGAAGTTAAAAGAAAATTAACGAGGAAAATGGGTGACAATGCACAGAACATCAAGCCAAGTCAAGTCCTTTTTGTTGAATTGCACAGATAGGGAGGCGTCATGACAAGGATGAATATTCTGGAGCTCAGATAACGTAATCGGTCATTTTTTAAATGATCGTATTGAATACGCAGATAATATTCAGAATGTCTCGTTTGGGACAAGTATTTTCTTCCCTGCCTAAAAGCAACACTGCTTTTATGTAATCAATTCAAGCAGCAGGTAAATTACATAAATCTTCGAACCGATTCGCAGCCGCAGGCTGCAGAAGGCACCAAAGTGTATCTATTAGAGCACCGCACGTACTAGGGCCAACCCGAAAACCCGGGCCGGGCCAGGTAATGTAGGTTTGACGGCGGGCCCGGGACGGGCTCGGGCTTGAAGCTCCGGCTTAGGGCTGGGCCCGGGTTTTAGGTAGCGGGCTCGGGTCGGGCCGGGCTTCGACTTTGCTCAGTTCTTAAAGGGACACTAAAGTGAAACACTGACTCGGTTTCGACTGACAAAATGTTCTCTGAGAAATTGAATGTCATTCCTTCCACCATCATAAGTTGATTGACACAGGAGAAAATCACGGTTCAAAGTTCCATTTTAGAATTTCGCTCTGAAATATCCGCGTGTGACATCATGGTTTTCAAACTGTATTCGTCGTATTTTGGGGGGCACTGGCTCTTGAAAATTTATTGAAAATTGCCACCCGCATTTTATATTTGCACATTTTCGTGCTTACCGAGAGTCTTGTCTCGGCGAACGTGGTTATTTCGGAATTCTTACAGAGTAACTTACCGATAACAGAAAACTTTGGTTCTGTTTCGTATCCCTTTGAGTTTATTGCAAAAACGTTCCTGCATTCATATATGCTTCACATTTTATCTCGAAAAAGTCTTTTATGTGGGGCAAGCTATTTGGAGTTCGATGGTGGACAAACACTGAACTTCTTTTGCTTCTTGCATATGGGGCTACTTGATTTATCTAAAACAGACGAGCTAAAAGTAAATAGACCAGATGCTTACATAGTTAACACATGGCTATTCTGGGCTTTATTCGCATTCTTTATTAATTTATATCCCAAATTTTATTCTGTGATCAAAGTAATTGAAGTGATATAATAAATTTATAGCCTATCATCGCAAGAGCTCTAAAGCTGGGAAAGGTTTTTGAATCTTCTAGCCCTTTTTTAAAACGAAAGGACTGCACGGAGTATCGTTACATAGAATCCCTATAAACACATTTCTTTCCGTGGGTCCGTCTCGGCTCCCAGTGGTCATGCCACGCGAGATGGACATGCACAGCCTGCTTTGTGCGCCCACATTGTTAGCGTCTGAGCTTTCATCTTGTTCCGCTATAGCAGGGGTCTCAAGCTCGCATCAGTTAACGGTCTGCATTCACGAAAATTTACTCCCGCAAAAGTGAGGACAGTGAGTAGGAGGGGTTGGGGAATTGTTTGTACCAAATGTCGCGTAGTTTTGCCATTTAAAACACCTTTCCCATATCTTGTATATCGGTCATTTCTGAACCGTATTTGGTGGTGAGATTCCAACAACATATCCATACATATCCATATCTATCTCCAAAATGACTAAAATCTGGACGCCATTTGTGAAATATGGGCTTTTCTTTCACGGTTATGTATCAGCGCATGGCGGACGCATGATGCACCACACATGAAAATGCTTTGGACCTGTCATGTCTATGTAGCTTAAGGACGTACTTATGAAGAAAAAAGTCACAGTTTCACCGCAAGGGTGAAGCAATGAATGAGATAGCAAAAAATTGTAATGTTATACGAAGTGAGGCTGGCAGCTAACTCTTTTTGGATCCGATCTCACGCAACTCTAGCAAACGCTTGTTTAAGAGAATTCTCTTCGCGTTGAGAGCGCAGCACGTAGAAGGGTACACCGGCGGCCCCCCGCTGTCGGCCGCCGAGAAGGGGAGATAACGCGCGCGCCCGCGCTGGTAAAATCGAAGGTCGCCCCCGCTGTCGGCCGTCGAGAAGGGCAGATAACGCGCGCGCCCGCGCTCGTAAAATCGAAGGTCGCTCGAGGGACCCCCCCCCCCCTCGCTTCTCCTGTCAGTCGTATGCCCGCATAGTCTAATGACCACCTTCTAGCTGTACAACATTGTTAGGAAGGCGTACACCATTATAATATGAAAAAAAGACAGAGCGCGGTTCAAAGCATGCATAACATACACTGCTGAAAACTGCAAGAAGCCCTATAAGAGGAGTTTTATAGATGACGTTGCAGAACGGTATGGCGTTCGCGAACGAGAGAAATGAAGTGATGAGCTGGTCAGCTATGTTGATTGCGCAGAAGTGCGCAGAGACATCCTAAATTTGTTCCAGTGGTGGAAGTTAAAAACAACGACTGGCAACGCCTTCACAATTTTCAAGGCCGTTGTATGGCCCTGCGGCTGGCCCAAGAAGTGCGAGAAACTTTAGCGCGGCAAGACATGTGATTCAACAGAGCACGACGTGCTTAAAGACCGGTATCTTTTGATAATTTGATTTCTTGCACAATGACATGTGAGGAAACAAGCTGTAAAATAGTCCACAAAAATTGATAGAGTGTATATACTAGCAACCGTGTGATAGATGAAAGAATGCTATGACAAATAATTTTTTTACTCCTATGGGCTGCTTATACGTATTTCTAAAAGTACACGTGGTGCGCGCGGTTCATTACAGTTTTTGCCTAGAGTAGTGTAGTTACAACAACGTTTGGGTTGTTGTAACTACACGACACTACACTACACTACACTACTTTCTCTATTTTTCTTCCTGTGGCGAGGTGCTCTTATGCTGAAGACAGGCCTTATATATCCTGAAGGGTGCACGATTGGCTTTGTCGTTAGAGCATGCTTACAATTTTAATAGACCGCAATGTAAACAAGGGGAAGAGAGCGATCTGTTCCTTGGGTACCTGTGTTTTTATTGCGCTCTGTATTGAAAGTGAACTCATGCTGCGAATCACTTTCTTTGCGAAAATGTCTGCTGCGAAATGCTCTTGACGATCCACAGGGAGCCTTGTTCACAAACGTTGGGAATAAGGCTCCCATTCTGGATCCCGCAACGTCCACGCATTTTTATTCTCTTGTGGTCGACGTCCTCGTCTTTTAAAGCCGAAGTATTTCTTTGCGTACTGTAAGCACTTTTGCGTATCTATCTATCTATCTATCTATCTATCTATCTATCTATCTATCTATCTATCTATCTATCTATCTATCTATCTATCTATCTATCTATCTATCTATCTATCTATCTATCTATCTAGCCGCCTACGTCTGGGTACTCTCGTGATAGCCTCCATAACTTGGGGTAGACCAAAATTTGTACGGGAGGGTAAGAGCTATTGATGAATATGTATGGCTCGTCATAACACGAATAATGTGAAAATCCCGTCACGTAAGTCGTCAAACTCATTTCTCCAGACACGTGTGGCTCATACCCGTATACCACGGGCCGCGGAATGCGGGTATACGCCGCAGGACTTTGACAATTTTTATCTACCCGGGAACGGTGAGAACAGGCATTGGTAATCTAAATGCGAGAGCGTTAAGAGAAACTGGCATCGGGTGCGTTGACACTGGTAATTTAAAGGCGACAGCATCAAGAAAAACGGACATCATCGCCTTTGACGCGAGGAATACAAACAATAGAAATCAGAGTCCCAGTAGGAATCGAACCCAAGCATTCTGCGTGGCAATCAAACCTTCCACCACAGAGCCACGTCAGGTCTCGAAACTGCTTTGGAAGAACACCATATGCAAGCTTAATGTTGGTGAAACGCCAATTGTTATTGCCGTGCTGGCTATCTAATTTTATAAACATTACATACGTACTCCTATGACGAAGGAGTCATGTCGGGTTAACGTCAGTTGTATACTTAAGCGCCATCCACTGTAGTTGGTTTACGTAGCACTATCGAGGGCTACCATCCTTGCAAGCAGAAACTCTACATATCAGCTTACGGCTTCTGGTGTTGGCAATACCCATGTTTTTGTTGGCATCGTTACACAACTGTACACAACTGGCTATATGAAACATATGCGATTGTTCAACATGTCTGCGCGCGCAACATTTGTACATACCTTTAGCGTCATTTCATATCGTTTCGCTCAATAAAAAATTATAACCCAAGTCACCTTACCTCTTACCTCTGGATGCTTCGCATAACATCGATTCCCATGGTACTTGGGATCCGACTAATTTTTTATTCAATGATGCTTCCCGACCAAACGGCTCTCCGTCGAAGCTTTGATGCAATCCCCATAGTATTTGCAGAAAAAGTAGGTACAATGTAACACTGCCAAGCAAATATTCATTGCGTCTGTGAAGAAGACGCGTATCCGGTCACCAGCATCGCCAACGCTCGGGTGCTGGGCTCGCTCGTCTCGCTCACCGGGCGCTTCTGGTTGCTGCCATCTTGCTAGATGGTGCTACGGTCTGCCTCGCTGTGTTGTATTCCCAGTGTCACCACAGAAACATACTGCCAATAAACCTCTTCTAAATTGGTGGAGGGTGCTGAAGATCCCTCGTCAACTGAACCTGGAGCTCCGAAACCTGAACGCTCCCGCTCATCATGACAACCAACGAAGCGCAACCTGCCCCTTCCGCCTAGTCCAGCAGCGGCACAGGGAGTTCCTCGCCTCAGGGACCCAAAGGTCTTCAGCGGTGCCGATGAGCGTTCATAACCCGATGGGATGATGCCGACAATGACTCATGTCGTCTTTTACCTCACTGGCGTATTACAACCCCAAAAGCAAAAAATTGGGGGACCCTTAAGCTTCGCCTTTAAGAGTTGGACGCGATAGCGATATCCCGTCCCTAGTGCCTACTTCAATCACTTAGTGCCTACTATGTAATGGGTAGATGCTTTAAACCAGGAGCAATTATGCGCGGCAAATGTGGGAAATGTTTTCGAACTTGCAATGCACCCACTACGTGGTGTTAAGGGAATACGGGCAGTAAGGTGTGTGCCGTTTGTAATGGGTGGCTGGCTTTATAAACTATGAAATCATTATGATAGTCACATATTCTGACGGCCGATGGCAATGTACGATTGTACCGCAATATTCCTGGGATATTACATGTTATATTGCGACGCTTATATAAAGGACGCTTGCGTTTGCGAAGCATGGAAGTTATTTTGACTGCATTTCCGAGCAGAGGAAGTTATTTTCACAGTATTTCCAACCAGAGGCATGGCTGTGTGGTAGAACACCTGCTTGCCACACAGACGACCCGGGTTCAATCCTCACTCGGACCCGAAAAATTTTATTATTTATTTTATTTGCATCTTTCTCGATTTTTCAGTCACGGACAAGATGATGATTTTTCGCTCACAACCAACGACGCCGACACCGACACCGACGCCGGAATTTCTGCGAAACGAGCTCTTTAACGCTATCGCGTTAATATACCCGACATGGTTAGTCTTCAAGACATATTATTGTTATAGCAATCATATGGACACTCTCGGCTGCTTTTAACCGTCATGCTCCGTATGTGTATATATATATATATATATATATATATATATATATATATATATATATATATATATATATATATATATATATACAAAACCCATGAAGAAAGTGATATGGCTCGGCGCCCCACTCGTTGCGACGCGTTGGCTCCCCAACACCCCGACTTGCATTTTTGCCTGAAGGGCGTAGGCGCCTTTGCCCGGGTGCCGGCGCGCGCGCGCTTATCTTCTTGGGCTGGGGGGGGGGGATGGGGGCAGTTTACGTCGTGCTTTCGTCGGAAAGACTGAGTTTAGGTTACAGAGCGCATAACGGTCACTTCGCTTGCTGCAGATGCACCGTTTCTGAAAGAAGCGTGCTGTTCAAACACAGTGAAGTAACAACTGTTACTTCACTGTGTTTAGTTCGCTCTCGTCCTTTGTATACCTGTGCGTATGTTTCGCGCGTCCTTTGCACTTGAGCAGTGCGCTCCAAGTTTCGATCTCCTTGCCGTTCTTCACGTGAAATGCCAATTTGTTGCTATTGCATTCATTGCTTCTCCCTTGCGGCGAAACTGTGACTTTTTTTTTGCTGAAGTGTTTGGCCGACACGCTGTCCGTAAGTTCCGCGCCGAACAGCGCTTCCGCATTCGAGCACAGCAAACATCGGAAACGTTCCCGAGTTACATTGAAGACATCGTCGCTCTTTGTCACCGGTGTCAACGCCGCCATGCCCGAGTCTGACAACATTCAGCACATCCTCAAAGGGATTAATGATGGCGCGTTTCAGATGCTCCTGGCTAGGAATCCTGGCACCGTTGCGGAAGTCGTCACATTATGTCAAAGCTATGACGAGCTGAAAAAGCAGCGCGCCCTGACTAGGCCGTTCTCATCGCGTGCCGACTCGCTATCGAGTCTCGCTACCGTTCCCGACCAATCGCCGACGCTTCAGGAGATCAAGGACTTCGTGCGCGAAGAAGTTGCTCGTCAACTTTCTATGGTCCCCTTCACACAGGAGCCGTCCTCTCCTCCACCGCCAACGCTCCGCACTGTTATTGCAGAAGAGATCGCTCAAGCTGTTCCTGTCACTCACCACCAGCAGTCTGTGGCCGCGCCTCCTACGTATGCGCCGGCTATGCATCCCGTAGCCGCGCCCATTACGTATGCGCAGGTAGTTCGCAGACCTCCCGAGAGGCCTCGCCCACCCGTGCAGCCATATGCCAACCAGTCCGCCCCTCTTCTTACATCTTGGGCCGAGCCGAGAGTCAGCAATTTTTGGTGGACTCCAGAGAATCGCCCCATTTCCTACGCCTGCGGTGCTCCACGGACACCTTCCTCGATATTATCGCTGTCGCTTTCAAACATCCAGCGACGCTCCACGGCCGTCCCAACACGACAGACAGCAGATACGCCAATATGCTCCCCGTCTCTCGCCACGGTATGCTTACACTGACTTCCCTGAGTTTCCGTCGCCCCGCTCCCAATCTACTCGTCGGCGATCGCCCTCCCCAATGCGTCGCTGGACCTGGATACACAAACCAGGAAAACTAAACGCCGCAGTTCAAGAGGCAAGAACTGCGCCGCCTTCGAACTGGCCAAGTGCTCGCACCTTTCCTGCTAACGTGGTCGCCATATCTGTCGATGGTGTTTCAGCATTTGCCCTTGTCGACACCGGCGCAGCCGTTTCTGTTATAGCCGCAAGCTGTGCCGTTCCCTACGCAAAGTGGCCACGCCGCTTTCTGGACTGCTTCATTGCACGGTAAGCGCACAGCACGTTACACCTCTCGCATCATGTACTGCCTGTGTATTCATACAAGGCACTATGTACGTCGTGGAGTTCATCGTTCTTTCCGCCTGCTCGCATGACATAATCCTCGGGTGGGACTTTTTATCACGTCATAACGCCGTCATCGACTGCGCACGCGCTGAAGTTGAATTTTTCGTCACTGTGTGAAGAGCTATTGCACGAAGCACTTGATCGGCCGCCTAAACTCGTCGTGCACGAGGACACCGACATTCTGCGTGCCTCTGTTGTCGTTGTCCCTGTCTTCAGCGGCAGCCTCAGCGACGCTACCGTCTTCTTCACACCTTCCGACTTCTTCATGAGCCGCAAAGCCGTACAAGTGCCTTTTGCGACGCTTGACATCAATTCCGGCTGCAGCAATATTTTTGTCCACAATCCCCTTTCAGCGCCGGTTTCGTTGCTTGTCGGCGAATGTCTAGGTCGCGTGGAACACCTTGGCTCTTCGTTCTTTCTGAACGTGCCAGATGAATTGTGTCATACTGACTCGACTGAGCTCGATGCCCTTTGCAGGCTGGACGGCTCTTCGAGTGACATATTCTCGAGTTCTATCGCCGATACCCTGTCTGCTGAAGAACGCGGCGAGCTTCTTCGACTTCTCCAACAATTCACGAAATCGTTCGATGTTTCTCAGCCGCCCTTAGGTCACACGTCGGAAGACCACCACTTCATTGACACCGGTTTGCACTAGCCTTAACGTCAGAGGCCGTACCGCGTCTCTGCTGCAGAACGTCGTGTCATCAACGACCAGGTCGAAGATATGCTACGCCGTGGCGTTATTCAACCATCCCACAGTCTCTGGGCATCTCCTGTCGTTCTAGTTCGCAAGAAGGACGGGTCTATTGGCTTTTGCCTCGACTACCGTCGATTAAATTTGGTGACGCGGAAAGTCATCTATCCCCTGCCACGCATCGACGACGCCCTCGACAGCCTTCAAGGAGCAGAATTCTTCTCGTCCTTAGACTTACGTTCTGGCTACTCGCAGATTTTCGATGGCTGAAGCTGATCGCCAGGAAAACGGCATTTATTACACCAGACGGACTGGACGAATTTAACTTATGCCTTTTGGGCTTTGCAACGCGCCTGCCACGTTTGAACGACTTATGGACAGCAGATTGCGTGGCCTCAAGTGGTCTATGTGTTTATGTTACCTCGACGACATTGTCGTTTTCTCTGCCGATTTTCCCACCCACCTACGTCGGCTCCAACCAGGTTCTGACGTGTTTAAGGAACGCTGGACTGCAACTGAATCTCAAAAGGTGCCGCTTCGCCGCGCGGGAGCTGACCATCTTAGGACACACAGTGTCCAAGCACGGAGTTCTATCCAACCCTACGACCAAATTGACCAATCTCCTACGCGCTTACAAGGACCTCTCCTCCTAGTCTCCCGAGTGAGACGTCGCGTTTGCTACTATCCCTTGTCTCCTCACATCTCCTCCCATTCTTCGGCATTTTGACCCAACAGCTGCAACGGAAGTGCACACAGACGCAAGGGAGTTGTTATTGGCGCTCTCCTCGCCCAAGGTAAGCCCGGCTACTCCGAATACGTCGTCGCCTATGCGAGTCGCACGCTCGCGAAAACAGAGGCCAAATTACAGCGTCAGTGAAAAGGAGTGCTTGGCTCTAGTATGGGCGCTTTGCAAGTTCCGCCCGTATTTGTACGGTCGCCCGTTCGACCTGGTAACGGATCGCCACGCCCTGTGTTGGCTCGCCACGTTGAAAGATCCTTCCGGCCGGCGAACACGTTGGACACTCCGAATCCAGGAGTACGATATTCGCATCATCTATCGCAGCGGACGCAAGCACTCTGACGCAGACGTTTTGTCCCGTTCTCTTCTACCTGTAGACTCCGCCTGCGGAACCAATTCGACACTCTCAGTCTCAACTCTCGATTTTGCCTCCATGGTTACTGAACAACGCCGCGACCCGTGGATCGCGTCGCTTTTCGGCTATCGTTCCGGATCTTCGACTACTGCAGTATCCCGATCTCTCCGACGCCAAGCTGCTCATTTCGCCATTCGTGATCGGCTACTTCACCGCCGCAACTACGCTCCCTATGGCCGTAGATGGCTCTTGGTCATTCTCCGCAGCTTAAGGTCGCAAATATGTGCCTCCTTCCACGACGATCCGCAATGTGGCTATGCCGGAGTTTTCAAAACCTACGACCGTATTCGCCATCGCTACTACTGGCGCGGAATGTACAATTTCGTACGAAAATTTGTTCAGTGCTGCCATGACTGTTAGCGTCGCAAATCGGCGTCTTTACGCTCGTCTGGAGCCCTGCAACCACTTACGTGCCCTGCCAAACCCTTCGATCGCGTCCGCATTGATCTCTACGGCCCACTACGGATGACACCGGATGGGAATCGGTGGGTTATAGTCGCTGTGGACCACTTAACTCTTTCCAGCACGGTGGTCACCCCAGGTAACCACCTTTTCTTGATTTTTTCCTCTTGAAACACATGAGCCCCGAGTGTCGGATTTTAAATGGCGCAGTTTTTAAAAGCATTTGACAATCTTACAGATATGACGATACTTCGTTCGGGCTTCAATTTGACATGTTACGTTTGTTTTCTTCCGGCCCCCCTTCGTCCTCAAGGCGCGCTAGACGGTGGACCTGAGATATTTTTATAGATATAAAAGTATGTCTTGTCTTTATTGTGTTGATAGTGCAGGACTGCATGTTTTATGAGTAGCTAACACTAATGAATATATAAATGATGAGTTGTGCTCAGTCAGTACAGAGCGCCATGTCGCTGAAGTTGGTGGTCACCTGGGGTGACCACCATGCATGAAAGGTCTTAGAAGGCCCGGTAATACATATTATGGGATCCGGCGGCTGCGGGCGCGCTGACCGTGGAAGAAGAGAGCGATGAACGATGGCGCGCTCGCAGCTCGCGCTCAGCGGCCGCTGACAGGCAGTCGCCAAAATGAAATGTTGTAATGAAGTGCCCATAGCAAGTGTACTACTTATGTACTGTCCTTATTATGTTGGTAACGTAGGACATCATGTCGTCCGAGTTGCTAATACCAAGGAATCTAGAAATGAAAAGCTGTGCTCAATCAGTATGCTGAGCAACATGTCGCTGAAGTTTGTGATCACCTGGGGTGACCACTATGCATGAAGGGCCTTAGAAGGGTGGTACTAATATATTATTTTCTATCGTTCTAACGGAGGTGTCTTGCAAGATATATACAAGCGCCCTCAAGAATGAGATGGATGTGTGCTACACACAATTTCCCTTTGCTCCTGCGGGGAAAGAAAGACTGCTTTGCGACATTTCACTGAAAGTGACCAGTAGACCCTTACTGCATGGTGGTCACCTCAGGTGACCACCTCATATCTTTTGAACTAAAATAGCCAATTTTTTTTTCTTGCGAGAAAATCATTTTCTGAAAAAGAGTTCACCATTTTTTCAATAAAAGTCTGTTTCCCGTCAAAAATGGAGTTCTGTGCATGAAAGAGTTAACACGCTACGCCGAGACTGCTGCCCTACGAAGTGGCACAGTGCGGGGACGTAGCGTCTTTCGTCCTCCGCCACCCCATCCTTCGACATGGCCCGCCTCGAGAACTCCTCAGTGACCGAGGTCGAGCCTTTCTATCGGAAGTCGTCGAAGCTCTCCTTTCCGAATGCCACGTTGTTCATCGCAGGACCACGGCATACCACCCTGCAAACTAACGGACTCACAGAACGGTTCAACCACACACTCGGCGATATGCTCGCGATGTATGTGACATCTGATCATGACAACTGGGGCCACGTTACAACACCGCGACACGACACAACACCGCGACACAGGTAACCACGGGATTCTCACCTTTCTTCCTCCTGTATGGACGCGACCCTTTGTACACCATCGACACTCTTCTTCCATACCGTCCTGACGCTTCCGAATGCCCACCTTTGTCGAAGCTGCCCGGCAAGCGGAACAGTGCCGCCAACACGCGCGCAACTTTACGTCACAAGAGCAACAGCGCCACAAGGACAACAACGCCGACTCACGTCGAAGTCCCAGCTATTCCCCGGAAATTCTTGTATGGCAGGCTGTCCTTTACCAAACTTCTGGGCTTTCCTCAAAACTCGTCCCAATGTACGAGGGCCCTTACCGTGTTTTAGGAGGAAACCTCATTTTCTCATTGAGTCAGTTTCCCCATCTGACGACATGCGCCGGCGTGGACGCGACCTCGTCCACGTAGCTCGTCTCAATCCATTCCATAGCCCTCTTCCGCCAGACTCTCAGGTCGGCAGAATGGCTCTTCTTCGGCGGGGCCTAATTGTGAAGAAGAAAACGTGTTTCCGGTCAGCAGCATCGCCAACGCTCGAGTGTTGGGCTCGCTCGGCTCGCTCACCGCGCGCTTCTAGTTGCTGCCATCTTGCTAGACGGTCCTACGGTCTGCCTCGCTTTGTTGCAATCGCAGTGTCACCACAGAAACATACTGCCAATAAACCTCTTCTCACATCCAGTAGATCTGGTCAGCTGTTTCCACCGTGAAATCCTTTTTACAAGAAATTACCGCAGGTTAAAGTATAAATCTTAGCTAAGCATGCGCCACCAAAGCGTTGATATTTGCCACTTAAAAACACCTTGTTGTCGTTTCCGTGTTCGTGCAAAACCACCTAGGTTATTGGTTCGGGCCCCTGTCGGGCCCGATCTGCGGTCGGGCCGGGCCGGGCCGGGCCGGGCCGGGCCGGGCCGGGCGGGCGAATTTTTTCCTCGGGTACGGGCAGGGCCCGGGTCTCGCTTTGAGTCACCGTGACAGGCTCGGGCGGGCAAGTTTAAACAAGTTTCGGGCCCGGGCCGGGACCGGGCAAAAAATTCCGGCCCGTGCAGTGCTCTAGTATCTATACTCGAAGTACTCAATGTCCTCCATGTTATTCCATTCGGCTATTACTTCACGGATTTCAGATGCAGGCAAATCGTCGTCTACTTGAATGTCGAGCTCCCAACGTAAGTTCAACAGGCTATCCCTCGCCAATCTCATCAGGTCCATGGCGACTACTTTGGTTTGGCACCGCTCTAACGGAATCCAGCCTACCAGCGTTTCAATTCTGGGTCTAGATCAACTAAAGGCCTGGGAAATCTCACGGCGGAGGCAAACAGCATAACATAAAATCATCACCACGTGGCCAACCTCCTTCTCTACTTTTTTTTTCTGTTTCTCCTTCACTCTTCTACTGTCTCAGACAACGAAAAAATCCCCTCAACGTACCCTCAAAAAGACCTCCCGCAAACCTCATCTGCTCCTACTGCATTACCTGAGCTATCCTCCTTATCCTAGCTTGCTCAGATACTCGCCAAGTGCTGCTCTGGACCGAGATAACAACCACAGTCTCTAGGCAGTTATATCTATCTCTTAACGGGTCTAGGGTAAAAAACTCGATAAATCTGAAGCGGAAAGCCAGGCACTCACCACATACAGTGCGGTCATGGTACGCTACGTCGGTCCCGCGGAATTACAGGGTTGAACGCTTTCGGCTGACCTCCGGTCCATGTCGCTATCCGTCGCTCCGACTTTTCGCACCCTCTGCAATCCAGTTGTTGCGACCCGGGGTGTCGCAGCTTGAGATACAGGTCGTGGTATCCCACTGCTGCAACCCGTTGTTGTGATCGGCCTTTGCAGGCACTGGAGACCATATACAGAGGTTTAATTACATTATTTACAGGCCAGCATTTCGATACAACAAAGGATTTCGCTACATCATGATGATCTCGTGTTGAAGGCCACGAAGGAGCCCGCGGGCCTGCTTACAAAGTGTCCCTTTACCCTAGATACGTAGATGGGACAACGGCTTCAAACTCGCTCTCCAAAGACAGGGCAAACACCACTTCCTATGGTACCGCCCACACCCGCCTGGGTCACTGTCCCTTTCTGGGGCGTCGCCACCACACTTCAACAGTGGCACCAAGGTGTTCCTTCCTTGACGTGAGAAGGCCGCTGGGTGATGGGTTTCTAGCTCGTACTACTGGGCGCACCAAAAGGTCCGCCGCTCAACGCGCAATCAGCGGGACGGGTGTTCATCCGCAGTGACGCCGCTGTCTATTCAAGGAGGTGTCGCGATAGGAAATCATTGTGGTCGTCTGGACGAACAACTTGCGCGTGGGACTGCATGGCGCCTCACTTCCCGGCTAGAAAGGTCAATACACGTGCTTGAACGTCTTTCAGCGCGCCAGCAGCCCCTCGGCGACTTGTTCGTAGTACAGGGACGCCGCTCCTCCGTCGGCCCTCGCGCCGGTCATAACAGCGGTCTGTTGTCTCGACAAGAAGCGGTGAGAGCGAAGCTCGCAGGTGGGTACACGAGCTGCTTAGTGATGCCTGCTGAAACAGGGCGCGTGCCAGCGCTCGACACCCCGTCCTTATGATCAAAGTTCACACTTGCTGCTCAAGAAACGCAGCCTCCCATCCCAGCCCCCACCCTCCACCCAGGCATTCGCGCCCCTTCACCCGGGGAAAGAGAGCCGGGTCATTTACTCTTTGCTTGATGATAAAGCGACGGCAGGACCCGCGGATGGGCTGATGTTATCGCACGCGCCCCCTCCCTGTGGCGGGGAAAGACGGCGCGTTGCATCTTCTCTTCAGCATCGTTTGTCGCCAGCACTAGCGAGCTTTTTTACTCATGGGCGGAACACACGTTGGGCGGGGTGATGTCATCAATTTGAACTTTCTACGGATAATGACGACGACAGCAAAAACCCGTCCAGCGGGTTTGTTCCGACAGGCCATAATTGAACCCTATATCGTTGCTAGTGTGAAGCAGTTATGACGTGCGCAAGTTCTAGAATCCTGCATTAAAGGGGTTGCGCGGACACTTTTGATCTCGATCAGGGCAGCCACGGGTCTACATATATTGGCTCGGAAGTTAGCCAAATCGCAATTATAAGTGACCATCCAGCCGCACCTCAGGTTGAGTCGTGAAAAAACCCGGGATCAAATGCGCCCGTATACGCCTGACGGCAATTTCGAGTGCCCGCTCCTGGGCGCCTTCATGTGCCCGCCTCCATGCCACGGAGGCACGGAGTCGCGCAGATGAAGGCTTGCAACACGCTCCGCACAGTGTGGTTCATGCCAAAAAAAAAAAGAGGAAAAAAAGAAAGAAACGATAACGACTGCAGAAACATGCAGCGTCTCCGCGCGAAAAGAAAAAAAAAGAAAATAAAGAGAAATGGAGATGGCGTCAGGAAACAAACTACAACAAAAAAAAGTACACCATCTCCCACTCAAGGGTACTGTGTGGGGATGCGAAGCAGCGCTGGTGTTTGGTTGTGTGTCCATTTTTTGTTTCCATTTGTATGTTTCCGTGTATGTTTGATTTGTGTGTGGAGTTGTGTATCAGCGGTGCTGCTTACGCTGCTTGCGGTGCTGTCACAGCTTACGTTACCGATGCCGCTACAGCAGGTGCCAACGTTGACATCCAAAGCGCCGTTGCGAAGGGGAGTGCAACGGAGCGAGCGTGCGTCGCATTATGTACGACCGTACGCCGCATTATATATGAGCGCTCGCCCCATTATATACGACGCACGCCGCATTATATACTAGCGCACAGCTGCGCCGGAGATAGAGAAACAGGAGAGGAGAAACGAAGCGGAATGCAGCGCTAACGCCACCTCCTCCACCCCACCTCCTCGCGCTCACGAGAGGAGATTGGGGAGAGTTGGCGCATGCGCACTAAGGGTGGTCAGACCACAGAACACCGGATTGAACTCCGCTCTAACTGCTTCGCATCTAAAAGAAACGTGGCTTCGCCCCTGTCCCTCAGTGCACCTACGGAAAGGGAGACCCACGCTGTAGGTGCTGTAGCTGTGCGGTCGGTCACGGTGTATTCATTCGGGAAACTTGATGGCGCATTGAGCGCGCGCGGGTGAAGCCACCGCAAGCCGCCGTTTTGTTCAGTAAGCGAGAGCGCGACCACTCGGTTGCTGTTGGCAGGCCAGCGTATTCTTTCTTTAGTTTGAAACAATGCCTGCCTGTAGCGCTGTAAACTGCTTAAGCTGACCAGGAAGGTCTTCAAGGAAGACGTTTCACGAGAAGGTACCCCGAAACCGTATCAAGTTTTGCTCGTTTTACTAGGTAATAAGCGTTGAGGCATGATTGGGAATCGCATGGATTTTTGTGAGCTGCCATACAAAACGAACTCGAAGGGCAGGCTGAGCGTAATTCTTCGCTGTCACCATACGTTGGCAATATAGCTGGCAACATTCTAATCTTTCTGTGTCTGATTAAGCGGCTGCGGATCCCCTGTGCGATTCCTGTAGTATCAACAGCATCGGCGTCGCATAATCAGCGGATACGTTCTCGTTGCCTCACGAGTGCAGGTGCCACGATGCATACGCTCTATAAGGGCTACCCTATGGAAAAACCCAGTCGCGCTGTATCAGTGCCATACATAGTTATTGGACCAATCTGACGCAGGGTACTGGGAGGCTGAAACACTGCACGACGCACGCTAGATGCTGACGCGCGGAACAGCGGTTTTGGGTCGAAATCGGGCTTTTAAATTGTTGTTTGAAAATTGTGGTCATGGCCAGATCGCAGTGCTGACTATAACACGAGCACTGCGTGAAAGAGAAAACACAAAAGTGAAAAAAAGAACTATGTGAGGAAGCCTCGAACCCATCTCGTCGACGCACACTGCAACGTAAAGCTGACACACTGCCGCTACACTACACTTCCCAAATGGAGCGTGGCATTTGTACTTTATACCTCAGTTCGGTGGCCTGTCTTTTCATTGCGTTGTTTACAAATGCAGATTTCTGTCTATCAGTGCTCGCGACAGCCTAGCAGAATATAGTTAATTGGTTTGTTATGTGCTGTTCAGGATCAGAACGTTCATCTGGTACGTTTTGTCGAAAAACAGCTCGCGTAACTGCATATGTGAGCTGCATTCATCTTCCAAGCAAACTTCCATGCGCGCACCCTCGCACGTAGGCTGGTGCCTACGTGCGAGGCACCGCACGTAGGCACCAGCCTACGTGCGGTGCCTACGTGTAGTTCAACAGCACCAGCCTACGTGTAGTTCAACAGCCGACAGCTGGCCTCTACCGGAAGTGAGTCATCTTTTTCAAAACTCGCAATGAAGCTTTTTCATATTTCAGTCTGCTTATTTAATTACAACAACTGTAATACACACTGTGAACGGGAAGAAGCGCATCTCATCCAAAGAGCACGCTTGATTTATGTCGGTTATGTCGGCTATTGGCCAATAATATTTTTGACATCGGATGACAGAAGCGTGACGTTTGATGAGAGACCACCGACGAGAATGATAAGCGGAGTGTGTTTGAAAAAAGGGCCCCTGAGAGAAGGCAGCTTCGCGCTGCGCCTGTAGCTTTTACGCAGCCAACACGGCGGCAATATTTGGCTGAGCAGTTCATAGCCGTGTCTGATTTCTGCAGGGAGTGTTTTACAGCGAAAGCTGTTATGAGATCACAACAAGGGCCGTTTTTGCGCCGTAGTTGTCCTCCGCCGCCGCCGGTGTCCGTAACCACTATCGCGCGAAAAAAAAAAGACTAAATAGATAAAAAAATACCTATTACATAATGGAAATTGAACCCGGGCCCCTCTGCGTGGCAGCCTAAAGCTCTACCACTGAGCTACGCCGGTGCTTGAAACTGCGTTGCAAACTGATCCTATGCAGGCTGCATGTCAGGTAAGGAATCGTGTTTACATGTGTTATAAAGCGTTTTAGAACAGTAAAGTAACAACCAGGCGTCACACAATTCGAATTGCCCAACGAGTGGGTCGTTCAATTCTCCAACCCATTACAAAAGCCTCAGGCATAATTCTTCATCGTCGTCAGCCACACCATCAACAAAGTGCAGATTTTTTTTTTTAATTCGAGAGTTTGCCGAACGGCATACATAGTTAAATATACAGATAGAGGCCGGTTTCCGCTATGTACATCAACAGTGCTCAATGCGTTACAAGTGTGTAGCGGGTACCGCGCTTTTCGGAAGAATGACGAATAATGACATAGTGGGCGCTTCCCCACTACACAAAAATTATGATGATTTATGGCGTAGTGGGTACCATGCAAGTAAGTTTGTAGTAGTTGCCCCAAGAGTGTTTAAAAAATGCTGTAGAAAGGTCGCTCTTCCAGCCTTCGCTGTGACTGTGCTGCGTGTTCCGTGCAGGCCTGGCGGGTTTTTTATTTTCTTTTCTTTTGGCGACAAGCCCGAGGGGTTTGCATGGCCCCTTTAAGTAGGTTAAAAAACTATCGTCTTAAGAACATGCACCCGATGCACCACGTCAGGCGCCGCAACAGAAGAGCGACTGACCTGCAAAGAATGTATGGCAACAGCGACGACGTGGTGTACGTGGACGCCGCGAGATACCCATAGCGAAGGTGTGCTCACGTGGTCGCAGTTGTGAATCGCACGGGCAAATGCATCGCGAGCGCCACTGTGCGTAGGGAACACACTGAGGCGGCCGAAGAGGTGGCGATCGCTCTTGCACTGGTCGCGGCACCGGAAGCTGAGGTCGTGATCAGCGACTCGCAGGCTGCCCTTCGTGGCTTCGCGCGTGGCCGCATCTCCTGGCAGGCGGCCCGCATACTTCAAACTTCTTATGACAGCAGGGACGGCGGCGGGCTTCGAGGAGCGATGGCCTCGACGTCGTCGTCCTCGCAGTTCAAAACCGGAAATGCGACAGCCTTCCTCCTGTGGACCCCGGCTCACACTAGCGTCCCGCTTGCAGGTAACCAGGCCGCCCACACCGCAGCTCGAGGTCTCATTCACCGAGCCGCGGCCGATTCCGTGGCCGCATACACCTCCTAGAGCGGGGTGAAAACACAACAACAGTAACCGGAGGGAATGGTCGTGGGGCGATCGCCTGACCACATTCAGCGAGATCACACAACATTACAGACTAATCAGACGCATATATACCCACCACCACACGAAAAATTAAACAAAAGACAGGACGTAACTTGGAGGTTGTTACAAACAAACACTTTCCCCAGCCCGGCGATCCTACGCCTCTGTTATCCGAGCCTATACCCGACGGACATGTGCAAAGCGTGCGGGGAAAGAGCCACAATGCGGTATATGCTTTGGGAATGTGCCGGGAGAGTTAATGTCGCTGGCGCCGCTCACCACGCGTCGCATGTTAGGCAGGGACAAATTGCCAAAAGCAATCTGTGCTGCTACCACCGCACGAGGGCAGGGGCCGGCCGCCGCCACGACTGCGGTCACTACTGCGGATCAGCTGCGTCGGCGTCGCTGCCGCTGGGAGGCGGCACTCACCAGGCGACAAGCTTTCCGACCAGCTTTGGGCCGTCCGGCAAGCCGAAGATGCCGCCCGGGTCCAAGGACTTCCCGCCGTCACCTGAGGCACCGCCGTCATCGACGGAGAGTGGGCGGAACAGGGGTCAATCCCCTCTTCCCCCCGCCTCGCCCGAAGGAACCGGACTTAAAATAAAGTTCATTCATTCATTAAAAATGCATTTTGGCAAACCACCGACTCCAGTTATAATTACGGACAGAATCGTTCTGCAGTCTTGACTGTTCTGACACAAGATAGCTCTATTTGGTTTTTGTTACCCCCTCGACTCCCTCTCCGTGGAGTATCTGAGTAGGCATTAACTGCCCCACGACTTCTTTTTTTGTTCTTCCGTCCATCTCTAACGCCCGTAGCTGTTGCTACGTTCAGTATGTGTTGTCAAGTTCAGCCGAAAACAACAACTCGCAAATTTTTCCACAGTGCATGCTCTCGCGCTGCTTTCTTTGATCGAAGCACTTTTTATCTGTTAGCGCCTCTGCTCCACCGAAGATTAGGTTTTCATGTGTGCATATCGATACCGAAAGTATGGCATTGGAAGCGAATCCATAAACCAAGATTATGTAATGCGGCATGCCTTAAAAATTTTCATGTTCATTGATATTTGACGGTTAAAAGAGAGGTGGTTTGTACTTATCATAATGTAAGCAGTATATAAACAAGGACAATTTTCTCCTAAAATGAAACTTAGTAAGTTGCTGTAACATCACAAAAACTTTACATGAAGTGGCATATCCTTGTCAGAGGCACAGTAAGTATTTATTACTAAATGAATATGGAGTGACCAAGAATTAGCATAAAATACTGTGTTCATTTACTCTGCGCCTTGTGCATTTGGTTATGTCTAGATGCAGTTTACCATTTCAGCTGGCGCAGCTTTACCAAAATTAAAGGCAACAATTCTAAGCGGAATACAGATGCGTCATAAATTGCCAGTGAATGGCAAAGCAATAAGTACATTTAGAGATTCAGATCAAGTGCCCATAATGAACATCTTTACTACGGTAGTTTGACATTCAAACCTACCAAAGCTCTATGAATGACTATCCATTGTCCCTTTGTTTATGAAGACGCCACATCTTTTCGACTAGAGCTGTGCACGGGCTCCGGGTAGCCCGAAAGCCGAGCCCGGCCCGGCCCGCGGGCCGGGCTCGGGTATGCGGACGTCTTCCCAACTCGGGCCCGGGCCGGGCTCGGGCTACTCATCTCGGGCATCGGGTGGGCCGGGCCAGGTGCAAAGCCCGCATCAAACCAAAAAAATATAGACGTTGTGCCGGAATTGTTTTCTAGCACTTAGCGATAAGCACACAGATCACCTTTGTGATTATTTATCCATACAATCATCCTCCTGTCCTGCATCATAGATAATCAACTGCTGGAAGAACTAGGAGTCTAATTATTCTAAGCTTGTTATGCTTGCGAAACAGATATTTGCGATTCCGGCTACCAGTGCGAGCAGCGAACGGAACTTCAGTTCGACAGGATATGTGATGCACCGCACTTCACTGAAGTCCGAATCACTGCGCAGCTTGTTATTTTTACAGAACTTGTAATCTGTGTTTACACATTAACATATGTCATTTGCATATGTTTAACTTTGATATGTTGAATAAAATGCAACATGATCAAAAAGTGATATCTTGTCTCCGCAGCAAACTTTCATAGTGTCGGGCCGGACCGGGCCCGGGTTTGTGTTTTTGTACGTCGGGCCGGGCCGGACGGGCTCGAAGCCCTTTGGGGTCGGGCTCGGGCGGGCTTGCGACGCAGTCAATGGGCCCGGGCCGGGCTCGGGCTTGAAAATTAGGCCCGTGCACAGCTCTATTTTCGACATCTACTGGATGCACTTACAATACTGAACCTGAGAAACATGGATCTGATGCTCGAGTATCACATGATTCAAATGCCACAAACAATACACATGACTTGTGAAGTTTTCAATGTTTACACACTGCTCCTATCGCGAGTTGACGTCACCATCGTGACGATCGCTTTCTTTTCGATTCGTCATTGTTTCTATTTGTTATAATGCATTAAGTGATCGATCAAAATGTGTTCCTGCGCGTTTTTTACATTGTTATTAGTGTGCGTACGTCTTGGTATGCCGGTGTTTAACTTGTAAAAGCTATCTTACATTATTGTTTTTTCTTCCTGGTGATAATTCATAGGTTAAAAGAAAATAAACGAGGAAAATGGGCGACTATGCACAGGACATCAAGCCAACTCTGGTCATTCTGGTTGAATTGTACATATAGGGAGGTTTCATCACAAGGATGAATATACCTCAGCTCAGATAACATAATCGGTCATTTTTTTTAAATGATCATGTTGAATATCCAGATAATATTAAGGATGTCTCGTTTGGGACAATCATTTCCTTCCCTGCGGAAAAGCAACATTGGTTTTATGTAATCAATTCAAGAAGCTGGTAAATCTCATAAGTGTTGGAACCGTTTAGCAGCGGCAGGCTGCAGAAGGCACCAAAGTTTATCAATAGCGACGACTCACATGTTTTTGACCAGTCTGGTCCATTTGCTGGTACCA
>JALIZH010018250.1:0-54390 GCA_030522465.1 Rhipicephalus appendiculatus | reverse complement strand
GACAGGGGCCTAATGTAGCAGTGACGCCTACGTTAATGACAGTGACGCCCAAGTAGCATGCATTGGCTGCACGTGACAGAACCTGAGGAGGTAATCAACCCGGGTTTTTTCACTATGACGCGCCCCATTATGAGATAGCAGTTCTTAGTAGGTTCGACCCACTGAAAATGTCCCCAGAACGAGAATAACGTGTTCCGCGCACAGCGTGTACAGGAATCCCGTAATGAATGCCAAGGCGCATACAAAGGTCCAGCAGACATGGGTCTTATTTCCAGTGTGCTATACACTGGTCTCGAGGGAATTATGCGGGAGTTACCTGAACGACACAAAATATCCTTTCATGCCGACCGCAGGCTAAGTACGTGATTAAGGTGGTTGCATCTCGAAGGAGAGGCTTTTGTAATTAAACTCCACGAGAAGGGGGGACCTGTTCCTCGGTGATAAGGCGACACAAATGCCTCCATCCACGCGGACACAGGCGACACAATGGAGCCACGCCCTTTGTATGCGACGAAGTCAAAGCCTCTCCGTACACTTCCTTTCGGTGTAATGGCGTGCAGCTGCCGTGCATGCCATCGTAGCGTGCATTACGTGTGTGCCCCGGAATCCTCATCGACCGCTGGTCTGACACGTCATCGGCCGCGGCGGTTATGGAACGCCACATTGTCTTGCGACGTGCAGCTATGGCGTTGCCTGGCCATTGTGTAGGTCCTTTCTTACTTCACTGCCTGCATTGCTAGTACCCTTCGTACATTCCGGCGTCATAGAACAAGTGCATGTAATTGCTTTTAGCTGAGAATTTAAAGTAAAAATATTTAAGATGTTAAACAAGGCACCAGGGTGGCACGAGATGTGGTAGATGAAGGGTAACAGTGCACCGGTTGCGAGAATGCCTATAGAAGGAAAAACAAAGCAGGAGTAAATTAATCATTGTTTATTATTGAGGTGAACATCTATACCTCAATTTCCTTACATTATAGTGGACACCGCGACTGTCCTTTTTTTTTAACTTTCCGAGCACGCGTCTGTAAGACAAAATTACCGTCTTATTTATGTAAAAAGAAATGATTTCGTTAAACTTTAATATAAGTCTTAGTGGTGTCCTTTGGACGGCATAATGTGAACATCTTAGAGAGAGACTCTTTATTAGAAAAACAGAGATTTTTGCCGGCGTCTATATAGCGCTGACATGCTACTCTGTATAGGGATGGGGAAGGAGACTAAACGATTTCAGAAGAGAGGGAAGAAAAGAATGAGAAAAAAAGAAAATAAACAAATAAGAACGGTGCATTTGGACCTGATAAAAGTATTCACAGTTAGGGTGTCAGGTAAGTTAAGATTTTCCTATGTGACTTATTCGATCATTAGAGCTTATCGCCAAGGCCAATTTTGGACAGGTAATTGACTAATGATTGTACAGCCCGACGCTGTTTTGAATGTCCGGGCACTGGGCCTAATATGTTGTGCAACGTTAACTGGTCGGGGTAAATCATGTCCATTTGTCGTTCAAGCAATTCTCTCTCGTCGCGGTACGCGGGGCATTCAAGTATTATGTGCTCCACTGTTTCTATGCTGCCACAGTTATCACAACAGGGACTTGTGGTACGCCCAATGCGGTACAAATAACTGTTCGTGTATGCCACGTTCAGTCGAAGACGATGATATAGTGTCTCTAGGTGACGAGGGAGTGGATGGGAAATTTTCGCTCTCACTTCTGGGTCAACACAATACAGAAAGTTATCTTTGCGAAACGGCAAATTCCAAACGCGGTCTTTTTCTTGATGGGCATATCTTTTAGCGATGTTCGAAGCGTCGGCTTTGGTAAAAAGTATTCTTCTGAAATTTCGGTATTGGAATCCATTTCGGGCAGCTTCATCCGCTTTTTCGTTTCCCGAAATACCAGCGTGGCCAGGTATCCACTGGAACGTAATGCTATGTCCAGCAATCTTCATCACAGCAATCTGTGATGAAGATATGCGATATCAGACGCTACCGGTTGGTGATTAAAACGCTTAAGCCTGTTCCACATACTTAAGAATCTGTAAATACTGCCCATCTTTTGGGCGGATGCTGTCGTAGTATAACCAAAAGGGCCTCCCGAATGCCGGCGTCTATATAGCGCTGGGCTTGGCAACAACGCTTCGATGGCCAACGCTTACCCGCCCCGCCTGTTTCTTGTGCAAATGCTCAACATGGCCTATCTCCTGGCCTGTTTTGCTGGTCAACCGTGTACCGCCGGCGAAAGTGTGGTGCTGCCGTCTTTGGAAATGTCACGCAGCGTCGACAGTCCCGCCACGGACCAGGTCACTTCACAGTTCCCGGATTCCGCACCCTTCAAGAGACATCACGACAACGAGTCGAGCGCAATCGAGCCGCCTTATGAACTTTTTGCGCACCGTCCACCAGCCCGTGGCACCCAGCTGATCCTGACGTCACCGACCAGAGCTAAAAACTCTTGCATCGACCGCGCGCGCACCAGTGGGCTTGGCAACAATGCTTCGATGGCCAACGCTCACCCGCCCCGCCTGTTTCTTGTGCAAATGCTCAACATGGCCTATCTCCTGGCCTGTTTTGCTGGTCAACCGTGTACCGCCGGCGAAAGTGTGGTGCTGCCGTCTTTGGAAATGTCACGCAGCGTCGACAGTCCCGCCACGGACCAGGTCACTTCACAGTTCGCGGATTCCGCACCCTTCAAGAGGCATCACGACAACGCGTCGAGCGCAATCGAGCCGCCTTATCAACTTTTTGCGCACCGTCCACCAGCCCGTGGCACCCAGCTGATCCTGACGTCACCGACCAGAGCTAAAAACTCTTGCATCGACCGCGCGCGCACCAGTGGGCTTGGAAACAACGCTTCTATGGCCAACGCTTACCTGCCCCGCCTGTTTCTTGTGCAGGTAAACAATCGCTATTCTTTGCATGCATCGCGTACTCGTTATATGGCATTGATTGTGCTGCCAAGCCCCACTTTTTGTGCAAAAATTGCCTATGACTGTGTGTCGGTTGTCTTCGAATTATTGCTTTTATGTGGCGACATTGAGGAAAATCCTGGTCCCCCCTACCCGTTCGTCTGCTTCGGAAGCAACCTCCGATATTTTGCAAGCTTTGCAAGATCTCCAATCAGGTCAAGCTGCGCTTTTAACCGAGATAAAGTCTCTCCGTACCAAATTGGCACAAAATGACAAAACGCTCGTAACTATAACTGAAAGACTAGGAAAAATTGAGACAGATTGCGCGTCCCTCCTTTCCCTTAAAAGCGATATTAAAGAAGTACAGGCAATCGCGACACAGAACTCGCGTGAAATTGCCACTCTTACCGCTAGAGTAGACGATTCTGAAGATCGCGCCCGCAGATCCAATCTTGTATTCTTTGGTGTGAAGGACAGCGCTAATGAAACATGGGCCCAGTCAGAACAATTAGCAATTAACGTATGCAGTGAAAACCTCGGCGTTCCGATAACACCAAACGACATTGAAAGGGCTCACAGAATAGGTCGTTTCAACCCTGCCAAGGCCAGACCCGTAATCGTACGCTTTGCAAATTGGAAAGACAAAGATCGTGTACTGTCATGCGCCAAGAACCTTAGAGGGTCACAATACAGCATCAGCAAAGATTTCTCGCCAAGCACACGCCTCGCACGAAAAAAATTGGCCGAGTTTGCCAAAGCAAAATATAAGCCGGTAAAACTTCGTTACAACAAGCTAGTCATCGATGGTGCCACGTATGTGTACGACGAAATCTCGGAAAGCGTCATCCCACGGCCATCGTAGCTAACCCCGAGTTCACGTCACGATCTGCGGTGTTCCGAGCACATTTCGGAATCACGGGCGCCGTGCGCTCCCTTACGTTTTCCTGCTAACACTTTTCGCGTTCAGCTCATTTACACCAATACAAGAAGTCTCATACCTAAACGAGACCAAATACTACACCTAATAGAAACTACCGAATGTGATTTCGTCGAACTAACCGAAACTTGGTTGAATGAGTCAATCTCTGATACTGAGTTGGCACTCTATTTCCCTGGCTTTGATGTCTTCCCTTACAAAAAATCTTATTGATAAATAATTGAAACGCCATTGCTCAATGTTGACATGTTGTACTGAATAGTCGTTGTCGGTCCATTGAAAATTCATTGAGTTTATTGTTGACACGTATAGAATATTGGCCACCGATCTTTTACCAAAATTTTATTGACATAAAAGTAGTTGAATGGTTGTCGACTTGTTATTGAAAGTACATGGCGCATTGATTTCATTTATTGAAACTCTAATGAATAATTATTGACTAACAATTGAAGCGGCATTGAAATTCGGTTATGTATTTATTGAAAGTACACGTACTGTACGTTTTCATAGTTGCTGAGTTTTTGTACATATACAAGTGCAATATGCTACCGCAATACGAACAATGCGTACTGAGGCACATGCACTGAGGCACAGGCCTCAGTAGGCATTGTCCAAAAGGTCTTTCACAGAATTTGAATAAGAGCTCCTGGGTGCGCTTACGTGGGTTTTATTTGAGCGCAAAGATGTCTGTACATGCGCACTGTGATGTACAACGTATGCTTGCATAAAGAGCTATAGTAGGCCTGCACAGTGCGCGTGTTATAGCAGAAACTTTATCGCCAGCTATCACGCTTCAATTCTGCCAAAACACGAGAAAACCTGGAAACACAGTAAACTTAGCGAAAACTAAAATACGGACACGGGCACAAAAGCAAATTGAATTACTCATGCACAGTCACTCGGAGAAGTCAACTTTTTCATAAGTTCTGTGACCTTTCGTTTTCTTTCAAGAGACCCAACAAAAGAAAAACGCAAATGTGCGGACATGTAGCTTTATTAAAGCGAAAAACTGCAAAAACCACATCATCAGAGAAGAAAACCATAACTTAATTGGTGTAGCGTTTGTTTTAACATGTAAAGGGTGAGTCCCTCCTGCAAAAAAAAAAAAAAAGAAAATGAAAGAAACGGAAATTGTGACAAATTACTACCAAGAAGTCGGTGTGAAAAGGCGAAAACTCCATCACATCATACGGCTGCAGAAGGGCGAACATGCTACAAATGACCACGCTGAAGCGACACGCGAGTATACGTTTTTTTACTGCCCCTCTCGAGAGATGCAAGCTTTACAGAGCGCGGATATTAACATAGAAGGGAAACGCTAAGCCACAGCTTTGAAGGCGCGCGTCGACACACACTAGGCAAAGTAACATCAAAGAACACGCAAAAGACGCATAACTCCTCGCCCCGGAACACGATTCAACATTCGCCCTCACATATTCGAAACATTACTAGGCTAGCGCATCCAGCTATCGGAAATAGCACTGTGCAGAAAGACACAACTCTGCCGGTACAAACATTTTCTTACCCGCAAACTTGCTGGAGACAAAACAAAGAACACGACACCTGTCGTAATAGCGTGTGCCTAATTACGAGGCACAAGCAGTTTTGAAGACGCAAAAAAGTAGTGCATGCGCTCGAATGTAAGCGTTAATGCATACCTTGAAACAAGCTCAAATAAGCGCGCCAATATAAGTCAGCATGTTCGAAACTGAACAGAAATGAAACGCTACATTTATATTAGGACAGTTCAATCATGATGGCACAACACTAACGCAGTCAAGTACTTCTGAAACATGTCGCGCATGCAGTCGAAGTAGCAACAAAACACGCGTTTTTATTCATGGTTTTCGAATAAAAGGGTGCACAGGTAAAGAAAACGAACTCACCTTCAACGATGGTTTCTTAATCCGTATATTCCAGGAGTGGTAAAAGCACATCAAGGTGATCGCGTCCATTCCTGCAGCTAAGCAGAAATGAAACTGCGAGAGTCGCGCACGCAAGCTGAGACGTCCATTTCTCCGTCGGAACGATTACGGAACTAAGGCTCACAGTCCGCGCAGCCGCGACTCGCAGACAAACGTACTTGCATGGAGGTCCACAACTGCTGAACATGCCACGAAGTAGCTTCTTCACAAGTGCGTTCATACCTTCCATGAATCACGGTATTTACAATGCACGAAACAAAGCGAGAGGAGGCGAGCGCGCCACACACGACCGTCACGCCGGAATTCAATGCGCTCAACTGACACAGACGGCAGGGCGGATATCCATCCGCGCTGTCGTTGTCAACGCCGCTGCGAAGCCCGTTAGGTAGTTAGGCTGTTATCGCTGTTATTAGTTCCGTAAAGCTTACTGGTTAAAGACCTTTGAACACTTCATGATTATGACTGCTGACGCAATTCAACACCTCACAAATTTATCCTCTTGCGCGCTACTTTCTTCGTCGCAATATGACATGGCGCGCAGGCTAGCAAGTAGCAACATGTTGCGGCGTTGCCGCGGTTTCTGCAAGGAGCGCATGGCGCGGGTGGCGTTCGTTCGCCAACAGCAGGAGTAGTAATAAAACAAAATGTAAAGGGAAGATAGTCGCCGGTACATCACGTTCATCTCATATCTCGTTGCGGTGAGGTTTGAGATACACGGTCTTATCGTCACCGCGTGCAGGCAGGCGTCGCATTCTGCGCCGAGGCCCCCGCGATCCGTTGGGAGATACATTTATGTCATCTCATCGTGTTGTGCGCGTTCGCGGCGGTACACGAATGATGCCTACCTTAAAAAACTGCATATGAACGTTATATTCTCAAACCACTATTCCTTTGGGGCCACCGTAGTCAAGCAGTGCTTGCAGTTCTGGGCTGTTGCCGAATATCTATCGCGGGTTCCATCCCGGCCGCGGCAGTAGCATTTTAACGGGAGTTCGTTAAAGAGATCGTTATGCAGAAATCCCGGTGTCGATGGTGGCGTCGACTTCAATGTTGAGCGAAAGACCAGCGTTGGCCCTAAGCGAAAATTTGAGGTAGATGCAAATAAAGAGAAGAACCGTGGGTCGTTTGCAATTTGGCTTTGCGGCACAGTAAGT
Organism: Rhipicephalus appendiculatus; assembly: GCA_030522465.1. Taxonomy (NCBI): domain Eukaryota; kingdom Metazoa; phylum Arthropoda; class Arachnida; order Ixodida; family Ixodidae; genus Rhipicephalus; species Rhipicephalus appendiculatus. The sequence goes on along the minus strand of JALIZH010018250.1, from coordinate 47,465 downwards.
CTCCACCGAGAAGCGAGAGCAGGCTAGCGATTGTGAAAGCGATATGGCGCGTGCGCGCTTCTGTGTGTGTATGTGGAAGGGGGGGGGCGGGGGGGGGGGGGGGATAACGCGTAAGGGGGGTCCCCCATTTTTTTTTAAAGTAGGCAGAAATGCTGGAGGCTGATTTCCTTCGATTCAGGTGCATGTTAAAAAGCCCCAGGTGTTTGAACTTTCCGGAACCCTCCACAGCGGAGTGCCTCACAATGATATTGTGGTTTTGGCGCATACAACCCCAGCAATTAATTAATCAAGCTTTCTTTGTGTATTCAGCTGCAATGCAGTTGCTGCCCACGGCTGTGTAGATGGACGTTACACTTTTACTGCGTTGTTTGCGTTACTGCAGCAAGAAGTCAGCTATAGCATCGTTGCCGCCTGAATAGTCATGTGGTGAGTCGTTCGGTTAGAGCTAATTAAACGGACAGGCTGGAGAAATCACGTTGCCAAACGTGTATAGCTAGTACGCAAGCGATAGAAGACCGCATATGCAGAGGGCGTTTGTAATATGCGTTGTATTGGGGTATGCGCTGCTTACTTGGGGTGGTTTCATCCATAAAAAGGTTTTGATACTTTACAGGCTTGGCAATGCGCGCTCATACATACACTGCAACTCAATAAAGGCGCAACGATAAGTCAACATTTTTTGTCAATGACTTTTTCGTTTATGTAATCAACAGAAAAAAACCATTGAGTATATATTGACCAACGTCAAGACATCTTGCCAAGTCGTTGAAAGTCGGTTGATTCAATGAATAGTGACCGGAATGTCAACAACAACTCAATAGTCATTTTTATAAGGGTTTCGTTGCGACCGTATCGGTAAACGGGGCGGCGGTGTGCTCATAGCCGCTCACAGCAGGTTGTTATGCAACGTTGTAGAAATTTCCAGTAGTTTAGAAGTTCTGTTTGTATCCTGCAAAGCACTTTATCCCCACGCGATTCTCGGTGTGTGCTACCGCCCACTTGACGCAGACCGGTCGTTTGTTGCTGAATACCATGACGTTTTGAATTCCCTTTGGGGCTCTTATCCCAATGTTCCAATTATGCTCCTTGGAGACTTCAACTTTCCCGGAATAACCTGGTCTGATTTGTCGTTAACTTTGTCCAAATGTAGCGCGGAAAGTGATTTCGTTAATTCCTGCCTAACATTCGGACTTTCACAACTCATTTGCACCCCTACGAGAGAAACTGATCACTCATCTAGTATCCTCGACCTTTTGCTAACATCGCACCCAGAAACTGTTTTATCTGTCTCGTATTTGGCTGGACTAAGTGACCACGCAATAATAAATGCCACACTACAGTTTCACTCACCAAGATCAAAACGCGTAAAGAAAAAACTAACGCTTTACGATAAGGGCAACTACGTGGCCATTAACGAGGAACTTGCAGCCTTCTATAGCTGGTTTTGTGAAGACTTTTCACAACGCCCAGTCGAAACAAACTGGTGTCTCTTAAAAAACAAAGTACATGATCTCATTCGTACTTACATCCCTACTGTAACGGTAACAGAGCGACCACAGACACCATGGTTTAGTGTGGCACTAAAGCGCCTAAAAAACAAAAAGCGGCATTACCGGTCGGCTAAGTTATTAAACACAGTGCATGCGTGGGAAAAGTACCGCGCCACCGAAAAACTGTTCGATTCACTTGCCGCTAAATCCAAACGCAACTTCTTTGCTTCAACGTTACCGAACATGCTAAACACTAACCCCAAGCAGTTCTGGAAATTTATCAACCCAAGCGCATGTAAAACTTTATCACTGTGTGACGAAAATAATCAACCCATTCCACTACATGACACTGCACGTGTGTTGAACACCATTTTTTTGCTCGGTCCTTACCGAAGAGCCTGATAGCGAATTGCCCTACTTATCCCCGATTGAATATCCGGTAATGCAGGAAATCACCTTTGAGGCTGCTGGTATCGCTGCCTTAATCGACAGCCTAAAGATGACATCATCAGCTGGCATAGACGGGATCAACACCAAAATACTAAAAAGCACAAAGCAAATCACCAGTGTCTTTCTCTCTTGCATATTTCAGCAATCACTTTCCACTAGTACCCTACCACAGGATTGGAAGGTGGGAAAGGTCATCCCAGTGCCCAAAAAAAGTAACCCAGCGCCACCGAGAAACTATCGTCCCATCTCACTAACGAGTGTGTGTTCGAAGTTAATGGAGTACATTCTTCATTCACATATCGCGAAGTTTCTTAGTTCTGTTAATTTTTTTCATCCAAATCAGCATGGCTTCCAGAAGGGCCTTTCCTGTGACACTCAACTGGCTCTCTTCATTAACGACATCAGTTCTAGCCTCGATACTAACACCCCCCGTTGACGCGCTATTTTTGGACTTTGAAAAAGCTTTCGATAAGGTACCCCATAACCGCCTATTCTTAAAACTGTCTCGCCTAAACCTTCATTATCTTGTTTTCAACTGGACACGTGATTTCTTGTGTAATCGTCAGCAATTTGTCTACGTCAACGAACACTCGTCTTCCCTTGCACCCGTTACATCCGGGGTTCCTCAGGGCACAGTCCTCGGACCCCTTCTCTTTCTCATATACATTAATGATCTTCCAACTAACATTTCTTCCGGGATTCGACTGTTTGCAGACGATTGCGTACTATACCGCCCTATTAACAGTAATAACGATGTTTTATCCCTCCAATCTGACCTCAGTCAAATTGAAGATTGGTGCCGCAAGTGGCTCATGTCATTAAACGCATCAAAAACGTCCCTTCTCACCTTTCATCGAAAGAAGTCATACCCTGCTCGCGATTATATAATATGTGGCTCTTTAATATCGACTGTTAACACCTACAAGTATTTAGGAATTAATCTCACTTCTGACCTGTCATGGCATACCCACACAATCAGCATAACAAATTCTGCTAATCGCGTTCTTGGTTTCCTGCGACGTAATATCCGATTAGCACCCCCCCTCAGTCAAACTTCTAACCTACTGCTCCTTAGTGAGACCGAAGCTCGAATATGCATGTGCCCTGTGGGACCCACACCAACATAACCACATTACCATGCTTGAATCAGTGCAAAGCCGCGCCGTTCGTTTCATTTTTTCGGACTATTCCTACAACTCTAGCTCATCGAAATTCAAATCCCAAGCCAACCTTCCCAGCCTTGTATCACGCCGTCGGGTCGCCCGTTTTTCTCTTTCACAAGTTCTTTCACAAGTCACCCCAAGCAGATCTTATTGTTCCCGCACATCGCCACTCAAGCCGGACCAACCACGAGAAGGCCGTATATCCTCCTCAAGCTCACACTGTCTCGCATGCCTCCTCATTCTTCAACCTGACATCAAGGGTCTGGAATGACCTTCCCACCGAGGCAGTACTTCAAGCTGACCTAGCCATCTTCAAACACATCATAGAAGAACTGATTTTGTAGATATGCCCACCCCTCATGTAAAACCCCTCCTTTAGGGGCCTTTGAGGTATTATAAATAAATAAATAAATAAATAAATAAATAAATAAATAAAACTCCGCTGACGTAGAGGATGTCGCTCTCTCTAAGCAAAACGCGAGGGGGTTTTCCTGTAGAGGGCGCGAAAACTCAGTACGATGATCGACACTGGGTTGTAGAGCCATTGTGAATATGTGCGTTTCGTCAGCGTATTCTTTGTACATATACTCTAACGCTATCTGAGGGGTTGCTGCTTGGGGCATTTTCCTAGTGCAGGAACATTCGAGCTTCAAACCAGAAAGCGACGAAGGCGCTGCTGAGATTTCTGCGGTCAACCGGACTCGCTAAACGACTGACACTCCCGTGCTTCAGTGTGTGCGCGTTTTCTTTTCTTTTCTTTTTTTTTCATCAATTCCTCTTTTCTTTTTTCCTGCTTAACTTTACTCCCCCCCTTCCCTAGTGCAGGGCAGAAAACGGAAATTTTCTTCTGGTTAACCTCCCTGCCTTTCACTTAACTTTTCTCTCTCTCTCTCCCGTTATAGAGCAATATTCTTCGGCGAGTACTCCAGCAATTTTGGCAGCACAATCATGTCCGAAACACGAAAGCTGTGACAACGTTCCGAAAAAAAATACATAAGGCTTCATAGAGAACACTGGGTGTTATGGTGGGCCACCTTGTATTTAGGAGTGGGCAAATGTAATTTCGGGGGTCATATGGAGTTAGGCGACATGTGTGCCAACATGCGAGAGAAGAGCGTCGTTACATAGTTTCATTGCTGGGGACCCCAAGCCGCTTGCGTACGCATGCACTTGCGTTCCAGTTTACTCGCAGCCACGGCCGCTTTTATTATGTAACAGCCGTGCCCCAGCTGTACCCATGCGGAGTACAAAGGAATTGCGCAGGGCTTACGCACGCAAGCCGCTTTGAGGCCCCGACAATGAAAGTCTGTATAAGCCGGGTGGCACCTACGGGTACGCGCCTCAGTGTGCGGCATCTGCTACTCTACAAAAATTGCAGACCTATGCCATAGCAGAAATCTTCCTCGCAGAAAGACTGGAAGCATACAGGAGTTGTAGCCGATGGCTGCTCCCAGGTTCAAAGTTGTGAAATGGAAGCTCCATGCAGTTTCTTAGACTGCGGACATGTCCGAGGGCTGTCACTGGACTCTGTTGCGTACACCCAGCACTGCGTCACATAGCAGTCGCCTACCATCTCAAACGCCTTCAAAGGCAGCAACCTACATAGCGCAATGCTTTTAAGTGTTGCAAAAAATACACCCAAAACTGGAAATCCTCCCCACTTTATCGCAAACGCTGCGCGGGTAGGACTTTAAACATTCGTTTTTAGCTCGCTTCGGATCAAGCTGATGCGGCCGCAGTGTAAACGTTATCCTTCGTACCACGTCGCGACGATGGTGGCGCCATCTTTTCCAGTAGTCGGCCTTTGCCCCCAATAACCTGTATCAAAACAGAACTTCCAGTTTGCAGCTTGTAGGAAACAGAATCATTTGTTTTGTTTAGCCGGAACCGTACGTGCGCGAATGAGGGACATTCAGTTCTAAGGGTACTTTAACAGCCCGGTAAGCGACTGCTTGATCTTCATGGTCAGTGACATGGTCAAATGAAGAATTGTCAAGGGCTTTTTATTGCGACAGCAATTATATGGATACTCTCGGCTGCCCCGTATATATATACAGGGTGTTTCAAGAAATGTGTCCACTATTTTTAAAAAATCAGGAAAATGCGGTATTTGCTCGCTGTCTTCACAGTTGCTTTATCTGTAGCGGCAGGCATCTTAAGATGGTTGAAGACATGATTTGGAACAGCAATTAAGAAAGTTAAATTAATTAACTTTGTAATTAGAGCAGTTAAGTGGTCAAGTCCAATGGGAGAAATGAAGTCTTTCATGCGAAGAACCCATTTCAGCTTTGAGATTTCGAAAAAGCGGCCCTTAGGAATAATTGCAAAGTAATGAAGTTCTCCCAAATTCAGCGGCGAAACCGAAACGCGGAAGAGCGCAACTGCCACATTTGTCTGAGACGTCCACAATGAGTGAGCGTCATTATATCGACCATCAACCGACTTCTTGGCGTGAGTGTGTGGGCTGCGCTTGCACTAGTAGCACGCATGACGCACATACGTCAACGAACGGGGAAGAGTTGCACCTTTGTAACCGTTGTCTTGAACAGTGACGTCATTCTAGTCGTCTGCTTGTTGCGCTCATCGGTGAATGGGTTTCGGTTTCGCCGTTGAATTTGCCTGAATTTCATTACGCCACAATAATTAATAGAGGCCGCTTTTTCAGAATCTCAGAGCTGAAATGGGTTCTTCGTATGAAGGACTTTAATTCTCCCCTCGGACTTAACCACCTAACTCCGCTAATTAAAAAGTTAATTAATTTAACTTTCTTAATTACTGTCCCAAATCATGTCTTCAACCATCTTAAGATGCCTGCCGCTACAGAAAAAGCATATGTGAAGACAGCGAGCAAATACCGCATTTTGCTGATTTTTTTAAAATAGTGGACACATTTCTTGAAACACCCTGTATATATCAAAGCCACGAAGAAAAATAATTCAGAAGAATATTGTCCGACGCGCGGAATCGAACGGGCGACCTCTGGCTTCGCAGCGCACGGCGCTAAGCGCTAGGCCACAGAAGCGCACGTCCTTCCGCATGCTAACGGCGAGCTATTTATATACACCATTCACCGCTGGCGGTACGCAGATCTCGGGGGGAATTCAGCGTGTTCTCTGCCTTACCGGTAAACCAACGAGATGGCGCAAAGTGCGCGCTCGGCGCCTATTCGTTGCGATGCGTTTGCTCCACAACTTGCACTTTGGCCTGCAGGGCGTAGTCGCCTTTGGCCGGGCGCGCGCGAGCACGCTTATCTTGGGGTGGGGGCATGGGGGGCAGTTTGAGTTCAGGTTACAGAGTGCACAAAGGTCCCTACGCTCGCTGCAGAGGCCCCGTTTCCGAAAGAAGCGCGCTGTTCAAACACAGTGAAGTAACAACTGTGACATTTGTTAGTTCGCGCTCGTCCTGTGTATACCTGTGCGTATGTTTCGTGGGTCCTTTGTGTTTGAGCAGTGCGGTAAGTGTCGAGCTGTGAACGTTGTTAGTTCGCGCTCGTCCTGCGTGTGTTCTTTTCGTGCGTCCTTTGCGCTTGGGCAGTGCGCTCCAAGTTTCGATCTGCTTGCCGTTCTTCGCGTGAAATGCCAATTTGTTGCTATCGCATTCATTGCTTCGCCCTTATGTCGAAACTGTGACTGTGTTGTTATTTCTATCTTACGTTGGCAGATTACTGGCACATTAATATCGATACACTATACTTAGAGTGGAAAAATGAAGCCAAAATTGTTATGCTTATGCTTGCAAACGCCCACTAAAGGCCACGCCTGATAATATTAGACGGCACACGGTGCTTTGTCTCACTTAGTGCATTCACTGGTATGTCTTCAAGGCTTTATCGAATGTTGTAGTGCACAAGACGACCTCATCGACAAGGCCTCTGCGGCGGAAAGGATCTGAAGTGTGTTACTAAAACATAAAGCAAAACTAGATACTCTTAATCACGTATTTGCCTGAACTCCTGTTTCCTTGCTGTTTTCTTGCGCACTTTTAAAGATTTTGTGCTCCATGCTTCTCACATTCATGTTGGTAAGCGGGCTGAGCAAAAGTGCATTATTTGTGCGTCAATCCACCATAATCAAAATGTAATTATGGTATCGGGACAATAGCATCGCACTTCGAGAGCGTATAATTGTGAGTCTCCAAACATCGAATCTCAATAAATTGAAGCACAGCAACGCGAACACAGTGCACAATACAAAGCTATAATTTTTTTCTCGGTCAGCCGCTTGAAATAAAGTCTGCTGTTTTTCTTGTGCGCTACTTGCTTTACTCAGACAGATTTAAAATGATTTTTTCTGGAACTGGCCCCTTTAGAATCTTTTGTTCTTGCTTAAATTGTTGCAAACAATGGAGCGCCTAAGCCTGGTGTATGAAGAATCATTTTTCCAAGTTAAACAAAAGAAGTTATTCTGCACCGAACAATGAGAATAATAAACGGGGTTTTATTTAGTTATCAGCATTTCCGGATGTATTTTCCCACTGCATAACGAAAGAATGGGAATTGTTTGAGGTACTCGTTTCTTAGAAACAACCAGAAGAAGTCATCAAACCAAGGAAGGCATAGGAGACCTTATTTGTTTTTTTTTAACTGTAGCGTAGTAGTTAGGCCTATGACGTAAATTGGAAAGAATAACAGTGGGTGAAAAATCAACTCTCCTGTCGGTGGGGCCCAAACCAGTAACCTTCATGTTGCGTGTGCTATGCTCTGCCAATTGAGCTGCGACGGAGGGTGCTCCCTCGTCTAAATTGGTGGGTATTTCTGGGCGTTTAATTAGTTACAAGCTTCATATGTTCCCCACTCTCTTTCGCACAATTTTTGCGTGCTCTGAGACAGAGAGAGAGAAAGAAAAAAAGATAGACAAGTTAGCTAGGCGTTCGTGTGGTTCGCTACCCTACCTGCACTGCTCGAGAGTAGCGTAGCCACAAATGTTTTTCTGGTGGGGGGAGGGGGGGGGGGAAGTCTAAGTATACTCCGTGTAGGTTCACGCCTCCATATATACACATCCAGAATTCAAAAATTTTTGGAGCTGTGTGGACCCCCATGGCGGCTACGCCAGTGCTGCGGGAAGTGTGTAAATGCTTTCGAAGGAGAGGGCACACTTGCAGCCTGCACACTTGATCGCGGATACGAAGAATGAAAAAGCAATATAAGCGTTTGAGAGTGTTTGCGGGCAACTATGCTTAACTATGCTTACAGGGCGAGGTTACACGTAGATGAAATCACGCACAGCTCTGACTTCCAACTGAAGTTTTGATTACTTAAAAACAGCTGCATACATTTTTCAGAGAGTTTGCAAGCATAGACGCACCGGTATCACCTAATAGAACAAAAGGTCGTTCTGTATAATGTCTATATAAGGGCGAAATTAGGGTAGTCTATTTTTTATGAGCCACGCTAATTGCTAGCGCATACACACGTTTCTGCTTATAGAATATGATAACTTTCTTCTGCTGCCTCTTTTAACACGAATGTGTATTATACAGGGGTAAACAAAGAACGGTACCACGTCATTTCCGTCACAGATGTGACGTCGATAAAAAATCATACGGGCAGCTCAGAAACAAAGTAAGAAAAAAACTTTGCGAACTTACCAGATTCGGGAAACGATCCCTGTGAATGCGAGTTTCACTTTCGTGTTATTGACGATTCTTACGAAGAAGGAATCAGCACTTTCTTTTTAACGTTAGTAGCTTACTAGGTACAAAATGTCATGTCTCTCGTCAATCGCAGAAATTGCAAGATGTAGATAAGATTACAACAAATTTTAATAAACAAATTAACTTTTACTAGATTGACACCACGAGAATTATAGTTTGGCATACGTGCAGGACAGCTCACCAAAAGCGTTATTTAGAAATGTCAATTCTTATGAACTTAGCGCGAAAGCGATACAGTTAATATTTAAGTACCATGACTTTCATGTATCCCGCCGAAATATGTGCGGCAGAATTGGCTGAAAACTTTTGTATCCGTATTATTTGTTGTCTTTTCACAGAATGTCCTAGCGCTTTATAAGGCAAGTTTTCTAAAATAAAATTCATCGATGTGAATAAGAAAATAAAGTAACCGAATTCAATAGCGTGCACAAAGGCCAGGTAGTCCAAGTCAGTGAAATTATTGTGGCCGCTTCAAGAGAAGTGTGCGCAAGCTCATGCGCAAGTCTCCGCCACATACTCAGTTTGACAAAGGCTGTGAGACACGCCATTCAAAGAGCATAAGTATGCCTGCGTAAAATAAAAAAAAGAAACGGGAAACGTTTATTTGACATTGTCTTTATAAAGCATGAGACTTTTCTAGAGAACGGCTGTATGCACGCAGCTGGTAAAAAAATATCTTTGCGAGAAATAGCCATGACTTGCTTGACTCTACACTTCTCTATGATGCTGCGCATTGGTAGATAGGTACAAGCAAAGAAGTCATGGTAAGGAGAAATCGCGCATCTCCAATTTTTAGTTTTTCCCATAATTTTTTATAATCTCTTTCCCGTCCACTTTTTGTCAACGCTGTTATTTCCGGCTTTCTCTTCCCTTGCGCCTTCCCCCCTGGTGTAGGGTAGCAAACCAGAAATTTCAAGTCTGGTAAAACTGCCTGCATTTCCAACATTTGTACCGCTCATTTCAGTTTTCTGCACACGAATAGCTGCTATGAAAATGTCTTGTGCGCGCGGACAAGAATATAACGAGAAAACTAGGGAGTAAATGCCAACGAGACAAGGGGTAAGGGAGATAAGAAACGTGTATACGCCAAATTTGTTAGCGTGAATTTAGCAAGATTTTGCTAAATGGTCCACTTCCGCATTCTGATCTTGCGGTGGCTCATTGAAGATAACGTGGCTTATGACGGATTCCGAGTGAAGAATAGCTGACAGAGTGGTATTGTATACGTGCCGAAGTGCTTCGACACCGTGGTACTGCTGCCATGTAAAGTATTTTATAGGCAACTAAATTCATGCTCGCCGGCAGCTCTCCGAGTAGCCAGCATATATTAATCGGTAGGCAGTCTATTTCTTTCATAACGGAGCATTTTGTTGCTATTTATTAGAAAGTCTTCATTTCTTGGCCATTATGGCAGCGGTGTTTATCGCGGACAAGTCGCTTTGACTTGCTGAGCTTACAAAATTTTGGGGATGTCGTGTGAGCGACAGGGGATGTTTTTGCTGCCCGGACGTCTTTGCGAAAGGTTAGTGGCGACAAATGCTCAGAATCGTAAATCATTTTGAAGAAGCCGGCAATTACGGTTTTAGCTAACGAACGAAGACAGTGGGCAGGGCTGAAAATATTTGGACGAGTCATGGAGATCAAATGGAGAACACGAAATATTACGGTAGCTTTAGGTTATCAGAGCCTTAATGTTGCACATATTTGTGTTTATTTGGGACACTTATTAAGAAAATAAACAAACTCGACAATACTCTGTTGCAGGTGTTAACTAAGGCCAGGGTTTAAAAAAAAGAACAATATGCAACAGACTTTTTCACCAATCTCGCAGGTGCCAGAAGTCATGAAATTCGGGACCTTATTCACAGCTTCAATTATTTTTACAAGTCTTCTTGGAGCGGTAAGCGAAGCGCAATACCCAACCACATCTTTCAAAGTTGTGAACACTAAAGCGAATAAACTTCTTGTAAAATTAGAGGCGAATCTTGTGACAATAAGCGAGTTCAGATTGGGGATGCGGTGGTTCTGATAATACAGGTTTACTACAGTTTGAGTCGCTGCGTAATCTGATATGTGAAAAATACATACTCAGGTATTTATGTTAATTGGAGTGTGAACAATAATTTCTGCTGTACATGTACTCAAGTGACCAAATTTTGTAATGGATGACGACAGTGGATAGAAATACTTTTATGCTGCGTACTTCTCAACGCGCCAGTATTCCGTACATTTACAAGTTAGTGCCATATTTGGCTTATTTAACTAACAACCAGCATTTGTGAGAGCTCTATAGCTTTCAACTTCATTGTTTTGTATTAATGGAAACATTTCTGCTGAAATATTGTTTTGTATTCATGTAAACATTTCTGCTGAGGTATACTGTTAAGCACACAACTTTTAGTTAACCTTCCTTTGTTTTATCGATTTCACGTTCATTGTTTATTATGTGATTCTCAATGTGTTGATATTTTCCGTAACTGTATAACATGTTTATTGCTCCACTACGTTTTCATCTGTACCACCATCCTCATGCAATACTCCTTCTGGAGCCCGTGAGGTACATGAATAAATAAGTAAATTCAATATACATGCTAGTTAGTCTGAAAAAAAAAAGAAAAAAAAGAAAACTGAGTGTGTTAATTCATTACCGGACAACTTGCCGCTGTCTTAATTGCGGGAAAAGTACAACCATTGCATTTTGCCAGTTTTAACATACGTAGCAGAAACTTGGAGAATAACAAGAAACTCGAGAAGAAGTTAAGAAGCATAGAGCGTGCGATGTAACGAAATGTGAGAGCAGTGACACTAAGAGATATTAAGGAAGCTGAGCAGGTCCCAAAACAAACAGGTGTAGCCGATTCCCTAGCTGATATTAAGAGAGAAAATGAACCTGTGCAGGTTATATCATGAGTGCAGATAACCGACGAGCAGTTATAGGGACTGAGTGGATACTAACAGAGGGAAAGCGCGAGAATGGTAAAAGCTCAGGTGGCGCAACGAAATTAAGAAATTTGGTAGCATAAAATGAAATCAGATGGCGCCCGCGACGGTGGTCTAGTGGTTGTGCAGCTCGACGTCACTGTATTGAATACTAGAGGCTATAGGCTAATGCTAGACAACAGTGCACTTAGATTTAGGTGCACGTTATGGAACACCTGATGGTCCAAAGTTCCGGGGCCCTTCACTACGGTGTCCCTGGTAATCATATAGGGGTTTTCGGAGGTAAAACCCCAAGAATTAATTTATTACAATCAGGTGGCGCTGGGAAGGGAAGATTGGACATCACTGGGAGAGGCCTTTGTTCTGTAGTCCACATAAAATAGGCTGACGGTGATGAGGATGCTGATGATGAGGATGATGATAACTAAATGTCCATCAAGTCTGTTGCACGTGTTTTGGTGCCCTTTGACCGTTCGACTCTGCTACCTTAATATGTACAAAAACTACTAACCAACCTATCTGCGCTCGATTCACGTCCATCAACGAATTCGGTATAGGGACAGCAAAGACACTTGAAGGGGTCATATCGCTAGACGACATCACCAAACCATGTGCGCGTCGTCTAGCACTCGGACTCCTTCAAGTGCGTCTCACCAACTAGCTCGGAAATTCGCTTTTCTAAGAAACGAAGCTGCCCTTATAAATTTTCCCCATATTATGTAGCGTTTCGAAGCTGCCAGCTACCTCGGTCAAGCATGGATGGCCATATTTACTTCAATGTGTCTCTCTATTCTCTCTGTTACAGGCGTCGGAAATTCGACCCAGGCGGCGGCCATTCTTCGTCATCGGGCATATGGCCAACACTATTCCTGAGGTCGATCAATTCTTAGGAGAAGGCGCCAATTCCGTTGAGGTCGACATTGAGTTTGCCAAGAACGGCACCGTGCTGGGAACACACCACGAGCTGTTTCCTTGCGAGTGTTTTAGGGTCTGCGGCAAGCGAACAAACATAAAAAAGTTCTTAACGCACATCCATGATATTACAGCTCACCGTAAGTAGAAAAGTGAAGTGATTTCGTTGCCTGTTTTAGCTTTTTACAGCGAAGCTGTGTAGGTGTAGGGCATTGCGTTTGTTAGCGAGGAAAAACATATGTGCAGCACAAATGGGTCACACCCCACTACTCACCACTTGTCCGCTAAAAAAATGAAGAAGGGACTAAAAGACGGCAAAGACCGACATATGCGCCACACAGCGAGCTTGTGAAAGTCGCACAGTCACTAACGGCAGCCGTAATAGATAAGCCATAAAATACCGGTGTCACACGGGCACTTTTGTTCGCGGTCAGGATTGATCAGGATCGAATTTCTTCATCGCGATCAACGATCGTCGCTGCTATACGCGCCAAGCTATCTGGATCAAGTTTGGCGCAGACATCAGTCAAATCGTAATCTGGGAGCCAGATCTCGATGCGCAGATCGTGATCGCCTTGATTTTCATCGAGCCTGATCGCGAATAATGTGACCGTGTAGCAGCATCGGATCCGGATCACGCCTAATCCTGATCGGCGCTGATCGCGATCAAAATTGCCCGCGTGACAGCAGTATAACTCCACAGTCTAACATACAAAAAAAATACTACAGGGTGGTAGACTCGTTAACTTTAGGTAATTGATAATTGATATTAAGTGAACTGCTGCTTCGCTTTTGTACCAATGTGTCATGGTTTATTATAGACAGAACATTGTGTGGTAAATTATTCAAATGACGGATAGGACGAAACAGTGAAGCGTTGCTTAAAAGGTCAGTAGGGGCATACTGAACTTGAACTTCGTAGGGCTGATCCAGGCGTAGAAATACGCGATGGGCATGCTTTGTATAAGAGGTCATAAAACGAATGAGATAGACCTCGTCAGAGAGTGAATTGTGATAGAGCTTGTGAAAGTTAGGTAACTGTGCCAGCAATCTTGTATTCTCAAGCCATGGGACGTTCAGCTATCATTTAATATTCGAAAAGCTGGAACGACGTAATTTTTGTTATGAACCGGGCAGCTTTATTCCGGGTGGAGTCTACATATAGTTTAATAACGGATTACACACAATTTATGTGGAGAGTGAAAGAATTTTATCATCTCTACATCGTGCAGCAAGCTCACGCTACGCCGGAAAGATGGTACTCCTATTCCTCGACTTGAAGACCTCCAAGGTTCCCACCGAGTATAAGTTCACGGCCGGACGAACACTTGCTGAGAGCCTTGTGAAACATCTCTGGAATGGCGGTGAGCTTCGCCTTTCACCTTGCGGCGTTTGGCATTTGCTCTTCTTGCACAGAAAGTCAGCTCGCGACAAATTTATAAAATTCGGATAAATAACTCCACTATTGAGCTTTACATGGGAGAATTACGGTGTCTTTGTAAAGCGCGCCAAAGTTGGGACTCTGGGTTAAATTCAGAAATTCATGAGAAAATGCCTCACCGGCGTGAAGTAGAATAGAGCCTTGTGATAAGAATCAGATTTTTACAAGACAAATAAACACTAAGCGTTAAAATCCCAGTTATGCTTAGGTTGCGCTAAGAAGATATTGTCTTCTATAATTTGCACATACATTGAAATGCTGCACAAATTGTGAGGTATTGCAGATATAGCTCATAGAAAAGAATTCACGCGCGTGCACAAGGATAGTTTTCTCGCAAATGCTACTGTCTTCAGCTGAATTCCTACTGCACTATGTTCCAATACATTCTTCCTTTCTGTTTTATCTTTGCCCGTGCTACCTCTGCAGAGTAGCATTCCTGAAGCACGTTTGGTGCACATTCCTCTCTCCTTTTTCTCGTCTCTCTTTCTTTCACATAGAATGACTCGTCTTATTTCCACTTGGCCTCTTCTTTGTCCTTTTTCGATTTAGTACCTGAGCATCGCACCATGAATGTACTACTTTCCATTGGCTACACTAACGACCAAAATGTCCTGAAAGGTGCCATTAAGTATCTGAGTCAAGAGAAATACGCTCATCTTCAGCGAAGAGTAGGTAAGTCAAGAGCTTCTCATGTTTTTGTGTAAAGAACAAAAAAAAAAAAAAAGAAAACGTACAGGTCTATAAGTGGTTTTTCATTTCAATTAAATGTACGTTATTTCTTACAAGAACTTTGCTAAGTACGGTCGTAGTCGTCTCCTCTTTCTTGTCTATGCTTCGGTAAGACGAACTAACCAGCTGAGATGGAGGTCTAACTGGACACATTTCTGATAAATTTATATATTTTTAAAGTGCACATCGAAAAAGGCATATCGAGAATTCACTGCCTGAAATTATATTTTTTTCGCTATATTATACATGAACCAAAACATTGTAATGTTTCGCAGTAATGTGAAATCCGTATTTGGAAAAGACAACACTATGTGGCACCTTGGGAACCAAAAACAATGGAATACCTTGTAAATCAAATCAATATGATGCGCGACATATTGACTCTTTCCACATACCGTTTATCCATGTGGTAGGTCTGGAAGTGTTCTGACTAATAAAAACCACCTGACGATATTCTGATTAGAGCTGCAGGGGATACGATGTTGCGTTTACAAGGTATTAGCTATTCTGAACAGCATCTATATTTTATGCGCAGGTTTTGACGTGGGCATGAACGCTCCACTGCATGAGATCAGGCGTATGTACGAAAAAATGGGCATCACTCATCACCGTTGGCAAGGTGACGGTCTCATGAATTGCTTTCGATTACTAATACCACATAACAGACTGAAGAAGGCAATAAAGGAACGCGATAGACCCGGCGGCTACATCGATAAGGTGTACTACTGGACTGTCGATCTACCGGAAAGCATTGCGGAAGCTATCAGGTGAGAGCCTTCAGATGCTACGACCGCAAGTCACTAGAGCTAATGGTAACAAAGATACAAATATTGGCGCGTGGCTTGTGCCAGTTTCTTCCGCCTACTTTACGCTGCGTAAAACAGGCGAGGAATAACAGGAACTAAAGGGGCAGAGATGACACCGAAAAGATAATAATATGTGGGGTTTAACGTCCCAAAACCACGATATGATTATGAGAGACGCCGTAGTGTAGGACTCCGGAAATTTTGACCATCTGGTGTTCTTTAACGTGCACTGACATCGCACAGTACACGGGCCTCTACCATTTCGCCTCCATCGAAATGCGACCGCCGCGGCCGGGATCGAACCCGCGACCTTCGGGTCAGCAGCCGAGCACCCTAGCCACTGATCCACCGAGGCGGACTGACACCGAAAAGAGACGAAAAACATAAACGGAAAGCGTAATCATAGCCTCGATTTGCGACTTGCGTAAAAAAAAAAGTCAGGCAAGGCTTGAACGGGCTCGAAAACTAATTCCCCGTTTCAGCAATAGGGTACGATATATAGTGTCCACTGCCATAGGTTGGCTGTCGAAGAGCTATCTTTCAGTCCTAATGAATACTTACCCACAGTACAGCTGTCAGTTTGGAGACTCGGTGCTTCGTATGACACGTGCACACGTGTGGTAAGGGTGAGGGTGTAAAAAAGAATGCGCTGTCGATATCTATGGAAGTTAAGTAGTAGACGCTTATATTGTGTGGGCCCTGAAAGGATCATCCTGTATTAGACCATCAAGAGTTTGATTTTCGCAAGGACTAGGTGATGACATGACTTTTTCATTGTGATGCTTCCGTGACGATTCCCTCTGTCACGAAGGCAGAGGTTTGGGTTTGGTATTGTTGGTAAATCAAAAGAAAAAAATATTTAAATGCTAGAATGGTACTTGAACGGCAAAGCTGGACAAAGCACCTGAGGTCATCATATCTGTCGTGGCCTAACACAGCTTCAACCAGGTACGCTGAAAAACGCGCAAATAGTCAAGTGCCCGAATGAGTGAATTGTACACGAAGTAACTTATTCTGATAATGAAGGACAGCCTTCTGAGATAAGAAATTGCGTTCTAAGATTTCTTCTGTGTTCTTTTTTTTTTTTAATGGATGATAATTGACAAAAAAATTTTTGTCGGGCTTTGGGTCTGCTGGATCGAGACACTTCGACAGGCACGCAGCAACAAGAATCACAATGGTCGTGGGGTGATCGTCTCACAACGTTCCGAGACATTACCCAACACTGTAGGCTCGAAAGGCGTAAATTCCCGCCACCGCTCGATAAATTAAACAGGCGCGATGCCGTAAGCTTTCGCTTGCTCCAAACCCAATGATACCCTAGCGCAGCCATCTTACGCCATTGCTACCCGAACCTCTACCTCACCGATATGTGTAAAGCGTGCGGGCACAGATCAACGCTGAGCCACATGCTCCGGTAATGTGCCGGCGACAACTGTCGTGAAAACACCACCGTTCGCGATGCGCCTATAACGGCCGTCAATGCCCGACCAGAGGAAGCCTCGAGCTCACTCGCTCCCGCCGCCGCCCCGGCTGCGAGAGCCGCGGAGGACCTTCTTCGTCTGCGCCGCCGCCGCTGGGAGGCGGCCCTCCAAAGCTCGGAGTTGAGCGATCAGCTCTGGGCCATCCGGCAGGCCGAAGATGCTGCCCGAGTCCAGGGACTCCGAGCCGCCACCTGAAGCCACCAAGACCAAACTGCCGGCCCATTCTGTGAAATGAAGTCTTTTCTCTCTCTTTCGTCGCGAGAATGCGCTGGAAAGACATGTCATGATTTCCATATTACCACTTGTCATTTATGTTCGTCATACAGTCATGTCACTCAATACCAAGTTTGCTGTATATCAAGCTAACGAAACGGCCGCGGGCACGCCATGAGCGTGGCATGGAATTCAAGTCGCACATGACAAGTCATGTCGCACATGACAAGTCATGATTTCCATATTACCACTTGTCATTTATGTTCGTCATACAGTCACGTCCCTCAACACCAAGTTTGGTGTATATCAAGCTAACGAAACGGCCGCGAGCGCGCCATTAGCGTGGCATGTAAATCATGTTGTTCATGACATGCACGTCATTATTTGCATATTGCCACCTGTCATTTATGTTCGTCATACAGTCACGTCACTCAATCCCAAATTTGGTGCATATCAAGCTAACGAAACGGCCGCGAGCGCGCCATGAGCGTGGCATGTAAATCATACTTTTCATGACAAGTTAGTCATGATTTTCATGATATGACCAGCCATTTATGTTCGTCATGGAGTCGTGTGCCATACCAAATTTGGTATAAATCCCATTAACGATACGGCCAGGAGAGCACAAAGTCGTAGGCGGCTAGATAGATAGATAGCTAGATAGATACGCTCAAAGTCGCCGAAGTTCGCTAAAAAATGCTTCGCATTTAATAAAGAGAACGCGCGGAGGGGCAGGAGCTGACACGGGTATTGGCTCATTCAGTCGCTGCCATACCTGCGCATCAGTCACACGACCGGGTCAGGTACTGATCTCTTTTTTCCTTGAAGTAAATATGACGCGAAAGTCTTGGAATGAACAAGAGGCCTTTTTCCCTGGTTCGTTAATTTATTTACTGCAGGACGTACCGGCCTTGTGACATGAACACTTGTGGCTAGACTTTACTCAAGAACTTTGCTGTTAACATAGCCTTTCTAGACAAGTTTTCTTAAGGGTGAACCTCCAGTGATGAGCACATCCAACACAAAGGTTTATGTGCGCAAATGTTGGCAATCAGGGCAACCTGTTAACGTTTTTGTCCTTCTTTTTACAGACTTGGGATTGATGGCATCATTACCAACAGACCCCAAAATGCATTTGACGTAGTGACACGTGAATTCTCAGATGAACTAAAGATCGCCACTATCAACGACAACCCATGGGAGAAGTTTCAGAGACCGCAGTATGCAAAGGGGGGCAGATTATTACTCTAACAAAGGTGGTGACGAATCGAGGAAAAGTAACTGACCGGGGTCATTTGACGAGACGCCGCGTAATTTTGCAACTGTGCCCATTGCTTCAAATTAGGACTTCTCGAACAGGAAAATTTGGCATCGTTTGCACGCTACTGGCAGATCCTAACAATTTTTTGAGAGCAAATTCACAGGCCAAACATTTGCTTTTGTTTTCAGTTTAAGACGTAGAAGGAACACAAATATGCAAAGAAATTCCACTACGGGATTTGTGAATAGCTTACTGTTTATTATCTGTCAAACTTTGTCAAGAATAAATGTGTACATGCCATTGACGAACTGCTATTGAAACTAGATAAGAATCGCAGCAAGAACAACAACAACAAAAAGATACAGCATTTCTTAAAACTTCCATTTAAATAGATGTTTGGAGCAAAGAACCTCTTGAAAACAGCGAATTTTAAATATTTGGACACGCAATAGACTGTGGAGTAGACCCGTTGCAAATGCCACGAAAATGTAATCGTATTATGTCGAATACAGCATATATGACAATTTTTTTTTTTTGCTTCATAAGAAACGCCATCTCAAACGCAAACTTGAAGGCACGCTCACGAAAGCATACTTAACGAGGAAAGTCGTCGAAGACTAAACAAGACTATGCCATGCTTTACCCTCTCCCCTCCCCCCATTCCTTCTCACTCACCTTCAAATCACTTCTCCTCCACACCACTTTCATTTCCAACCCCCTTGCTCTATTATGCATACCCGTCGAGTTTTCTCTTCGACAATGGCCTTACTCGTAGCTTAAAGAGCTCCGCTGTTAAAAGAAAGGCCTTTAAGACAAAGAGCCTTACAGCTCGATGGGCGAATGCCCTCATGCCCGCCCCCCTCCCCCTCCCCCCCCCCCAAAAAAAATGAACAGCTGACCCCAGAAGTGTGCGACTGAAGACGGCAGTGCAGTTTACTTGGCTTAGAGTTCCCGAGACAATATTTATTACTTTTGCAATTTCAGTATTCAAATTGTGCAAAGGAAGGCAGCGATATCTTCGAGGAAGCACTTCAGAAAACCTCGGCGAGTCTTTAATCATCGATGTGCGTTGCTAGCAATTGTGGGGTTCCGGCCGTCTGGCCAAAGACGGGAGGCAGCCGTTGATGAAGAATCTCAGAAAAATAACATTTATTAGTGCTAAAACTTGAAAAGTTTAAGCGCGCGGTTACAACAACTGGGCTCACAGCGACTACTCCTGCCATCAACCTACACCGCGCCGGGCACACACCGCACACACGTTCGCTCCGTGCCAGTCCGCCACCAAGTTCCCGCGCAGCGTGTCCGCTGCCACTTTTGTAGTCGGCATGTGGGCAGCGTGCACACCCACTGCGCAGCACGTGTCCGTATCTGGTGCGCGCAATTCCCACACAATGTAATAATTACATCACACACGTTATGAGAATATTGTTTAGTAGCATTGTCGTCAAGACCACTAATGTTGCTCAATAATATGCAGATGAGACAACGGTGCTGGTTGGCAACGGCTGAGCCGGTTTATCAAAATACAGCCAGGCCATGTTCGGACACGATGAAACCATGTAGCTGCGCAAAATATGCATGTTCGTGCTGGAGGTTCCAGCTTCGCCTGAAAACCAGAATAATAAAGAACGCGCGAATATTCGAAATGCCAGCTCGGTAAACGAGTTTTCTTCGCTGGTTATATAGTTCTTTACATGCTACAGGAGCAAGGTAATCACTTTCTGAAGTTAGCCTCCTGTTAACTAATCAAGCTTTTTAATGTTTCTTCACTGCACGTATAGCGAGGCCAAGTTTTAATTAAGCGGGCGCATATTCGCGCTTCCATTCTTCTTTAGGTTAGAGTGAACAATTCAGTTAGAGATACGTTGCCTTCACTCGTGGGACACGCAGAGCCGTCATGTTTACGTTGGAATTATGCTTCTTTTCATTTTATTAAGCGAGGTTAATAATAAAGTGACTCGACGCTTCATGTTTCTCGGTTACGTTTATTGACTCGTCTACTGTAATGAATAAGGCTTTCGGATTCTTTATAATATTAGTTTCCAAAATGAACCTGTATTTTTCCTTCTAAATAAATACGCATACAACTCGTACAACGTTAAGATCGAATATGTAGCAGAATTTCGTTCACTTGCGTCTTTGCCATTTCGTTGAAGGTAATAAACGAACTTCATTGGTGCGATGCATTTCACGGTGTATGTTACTGGAACCCCGCGAAACATTCCTTTCTGTAGACCTCGTCACTTTCCCCTTTCTTCGCAATAAATGTACAGATATACCCTGTACATTTAGTGTACATTTAGTGTAAATTTAGCGCCTGTCCTGTGTTTCTTTTATTTTAAGGCGAAATAGTTTAATGTCTCATGCTCACGTACCGTCCGTCCGTCCGTGTCCGTCCGTACGTCCATGCCATCCGTCCGTCCGAGCCCTGGCACGGAGCCAGGTGGCCGCCGGGGGTGCGCAAACGGACGCCGGTCGCGTCGGACTCTACAGCGCTCGCACTTTGCTTGTGTAGGGTCGCTGTGCCCTGCGTTTGGAATCATTCTGAACGACGCCGTCTCAATGGACACAGGCGTTCGCGGAACACAGTTTGTAATTTACAAAGGGTCCGTCAATTTAAGCGCTGGAACGCGGATGGCGTTTGCGCGTTGCGCAAAGCGCGAGAAAATACGAACGCATGCGAACGGAGGAAGATTAGTCTCGCGTCTCGCTGCGATTCACGGTAAAAAATTAAAAAAGAAAACACTCACACATTCCGTTTTCTGTGCCATCCCACTGAGAGTGTAAAAGAAAAAAAAAGACATGGCCATAGTCAGTCGAATGGACCACAAGCTTTCGCCGAACACACTTTGGAATGTACAAAGTGTCCTTCAATTTTAAAGACGATAGTCTTTCTTGGGATACCTAAACGGAAGAAATTTTGGTCTGGTCTGTTTCTCTGTCGGCACGTCGCACGATTCAGTTAGCTGGCCAAAGTTTAACCCCCCTGCCTTACGACCTCCAATCTTGACCGAAAGGCATGTGTTCATACGGGTGAGCGTGGGCAATTAAAAATCAAATATTACGCATACCTGAGGCACAACATCAATACCTTAGTACTATTCACAGTGTTCCTTTAAAACAAAATCTATAGATACGTAATTATAAAGATCCTAGTGTTTATTACGCGGCGCTGAAAATGCGCCGCTGTGTACAAAACAAGTCTCCGCCCAGTGATTTAACTTCGACGCTGTGGTGCTGCCACCTGGCAGCAGCATAGTTCAACACAAGCCGATGTTCCCCGGTAGCGCTGTAGATGGCGTCCTCTTCTGTTTTATCAATGCCAGCCAGATGCGGCTGATTCATCGTAGAAGAGCGCTGTCTCAGGCAAGGCAAAACATATATGGCCGCTTGATGAAATACGACCCACTCTACAAGACATGATCAGAGAACGCAGAGAAAAGACCGACGACCAAATTTCAGCGGAGAAACGCCGGCGTCCGTCTAAGCGTGCCCGGAAAACGTCCGAGAAACGAGCCCAGCGGCTAGCCCAGCTATTAAATTGTGGTACTCATGCCGCTCATGCAGTGCAGTCGGCACAAGACTATCGTCTTTCGACGACATTTGCAGCGAAGCACGCAGATACGCGGCCAATTTTTTTTACTTCGTCGTCGTCTCGTGCGCGCTGTTCAGTCAAGATCAAGATACCCGATGAAGTTGACTAGAGGACGACCGCCACCGTAGAGAATTGGAGGCGTTATTCGAAGGTTGCAGGTTCGGTCCTTGCCATCTTTTCATCCATTTTAAATTCTTCTCATTTATATATGATCCATTAGTAAAAAATAACATTCTCTATAATTTCCTTTGGTTGATTATCTGTTTGTTATTAGTGATGGCTAAGCACAGAATACCGTAAGAAAGCACGAAGTGGTTCTTGAAAATCCATTTTAAATACACGTATAGTGCACGCTACCTCCTAGAAATTGCGAGTTTCGAAGAGTCAATAAAGTAGTGGTGTCGCAAGTGCCACGGAAATCTACTCGGCTTATCTGTAATGCGGCATCTAAGAATTGTTCTTACTCCGTGGGAAACTCGTTGGCAAACTCAAACTCGAAGACATGCTCACGAAAGCATACTTAATGAGGGAAGTCATCGCCGCCTGCTAACGACTGAAGTTATCGCCGCATACGAAAGCGCGTGCCTGAACGTCATTCATCACTTACGCTCAGAAGCTTAGGGTTCTTTCTCGGCAGTCATAGTTTCCTGTTTTCCTATTAAGGTGAGAGGCCTCATCAAACGCGAAAATTGACCGTTGGCGTCGAGCAGCGTTGGGGACCAGCGATGGCCAAATTATCACGTGATCACGTTCCCATGTAAGGTCATTAGCATGTAACACATCGCGAAAATTTTGTGACGTAGTTATGACGCCATCATGCCGTCGCTGTGACGTAACGTCACACGATAACGTCATCACACGACATCGTACCCTAGTCAAAGTTGGGCCGGATCACGGAGGCAGTGCAAAATCAGGTGAGATGCCTGTGATCATTGAGCTAGTGCAAAACAACGTTAGGGGCAGAAAGCATTCGGAGGGTGGTGGGGGCAAGATCAATACATCTAGGATGCCTTGATGGGCGCTTCGCACGCATCAAGATACATTAAATACATCGACTGCGAAGGAAAACAAGTGGTTTTCCGCTTTCCAGTCGTGTTAGGTGAATGCATAACGAGCCCCGTGGTTTTTTATCCCCTTTTCCCAACGGTTCCCCCCTCTCTCTTTTTCTCTCTGCCTCTATCTTCCAAACTCCCACATTCCTGCCCCCCACGGCAGTGTAGCATATCAATTATTTCTAGGATGATTAACATTCCTGTCTTTCTTTTCTCTTCTGCTCCTTCCTTCCTTTTCCCACTGCGGGGAAGGGGATAAGGAAATATTACGCATACATCTTGTAAAGTTACCTTTCGTTATTCTCTCGTTGTTCCTCCGCTATCACCACAATACGGCCGTGCTAAACAGCTGTCTCTAAAAAAAAAAAGCTTACCTTGAGGAAAGCTTCAACTTGAGCTATTTGGCATGACATTCTGATGTACTAGTTGCGCTGAGCGGAAGGCACGAAAGACAGGAGGACAACGAGGACATATTTGCCCTTTTCTCTTTGTTCTTAGTCCTTCTTGCATTTTACTCAGCGCAGCTACATTAGGTTTACCGTTGAGGGACAACTTGAATGATCTAATGTGCTGCGTGATGGTGTGTACTGCGTGAAAGAGAGTGATGGTAGCACCCTGTCATTACCAACCATGACGACATTACTGATTGTAGCGTCATCATCATCGAACTTCATCATCATCATCATTTACTAGCCACCGCACCGCGCCTCTCGCGCAGCTCATGCTGACAGCTCGAGGCGCGAGCAAGAGAACGAGTTCGCGCGCCTGGCTGTTCGGACGCAAGCAGCCGCCGCCGCTCCGCTTGGCAGTTCCCGAATAAAAGTGGCGAGAGTTTGGCACGGCCACGTCGGCCGCCATCCAGACGTCTTCTCACGTCTCGTCTCCATCTCTCGCTACACTGATCACTGTAATGTCCCATCGACATGTAAAGAAACACGAACAGCGCGGCATCTACGAGCTTAACTGTTCACATTTCTTTTTAACTGGTTGTTGTCTGGCTGGTAATAAAGACGCTAGAGTGACCGATGACACATTCAAGGACTTCTGTAGCGCCTTTTCAATCACACCATTGATGAGAATAAATGCGAACAGCAGAGCACCAACGCGCCGCGCTGTTCGCGTTTCTTTCCAGCGGCCCCTGTACGTGAGAAACTCCAATGGCGCGATATGCATTGCTTGAGATAAACGTTTAATTGGTGTTTCGAGGTTTTCCTCGTTTTATTAGCCAGTCTTGTTTCAAGCAATAAAAAACTGGGGAGGTGCGAAGCACCTAGGGAAGGGTGTTTCAGCTCCACTAACGTGAAACCTGCGGAGGGGTGAAGCATGCAGTGTGCGCCGGTGTTTCCCACAGCAAAATCGCTGCTAATGGGGCAGTCAGAGACAGAAGAAGAATAGACAGAAGAAGGGCCTGACCGAGGTAGTTCGCCTCATTGTTTTCGAGAGAGGTTTCTTTGTTGAGGCAGTAGTGGTGCCAAGCCTGAAACCGGGCCATGTGGGGAAGGGGTTTCAGCTCCACTAACGTCGCCCGGAAACTCCATCGGAATGCAGTTCAACGTAAGGTGCTTCTTCTTCTTCTTGGTCTGTTCTTCTTTTTCCCTACATGCCCGGTTTCAGTTGCCTCGGGCATGTAGAGAAGGGTGTTTCAGCTCCACTAACGTCGTCGGCTGTTTGTTGGGCAACTGATGCCTTCTTCATTTGTAGTGGACCGGTGACGAGTAAATGACCATGACTTTGAAGATATGTTTCAAGAAGTGGCGTTTCAAATAGACTACTTTACCGTAGAGATCCACGTTCGTGTCTCTGGTTCTAGATATATAACTTGAGCGCCTTGGTAAATTTCGTCGGGGATTCTGACACTGCTGCGCAGCCAAACATAATGTTTAGACAGTAACTACGAATCTTTAACCCATAATATGCATAGTATGGACATTTGGCGAGTAGAGGGATTTACCCAAATTTTTGCGGCGCATACCCGTTTATGATGGACCGTGACGATGGCATGACACGCCAACAGGCTGAGACCCTAAGGTGCTTCGCCCCTAATAGGGTTTGCGCAGTTCCGCAGAGTGATACCGAGGTTTTGTGCACGAAGCATAGACCTTGTTCAGCACCTCTGCGCATACGGACCTGATCTCGTTTTTTCAGCCGAACTTGCCGATAACAGATCGGCACGTGTACAATCGTCATGAATTCTGGCACGGATACCAGCACAAAATTACACCACGAACTTGACACTTGAAGTATCCGCTTGCTGCTGGAGTAGTTCGTGCATTTTCAATAATAATCCTTGCTCGTTCACGCCTCGAAGAGCCTCAATAAACTTTTTCCATTCCATTCAGTTATTATTATTATTATTATTATTATTATTATTATTATTATTATTATTATTATTATTATTATTATTATTATTATTATTATTGAAAGTACAAATATAATAATATGATGATTGTCATCCGTGAAAGTGAAAGCACGTTGTAGTTGAACAAAAAAAAAAAAATGCGTAGCTTGCAAGTGGCGCAAGGCTGGAACCATCAGCGGAGCTAGTGTTCGACCTCGCTAAGTTTTGCTAGTCGTGCCAAGTTTTGCTAGAGATGCTAAGTTTTTTGCTAGTAGTACTAAGTATGGCTAGTCTTGGCCATTCTTCTCCGGTTTCGGTCGGTTCCCTCCACTGTGCTTGTGCCACGTGGTTTTGGCGAGGATATGTCACGTGACTAGTTACGTGTTGTTACGTGATTTTAGTCGCTTGCCTAATTGTTACATGATTTTACGTGATTTTAGTCACGTTATTAGCTGATTACGAGGCTTTTCGTGAGAACACGTCGTATGACTCGCTGTTCGTGGTTTCGGCGAGAAGGTGCAACGTAGTAATTGTTATGTGAGGTTACGTGATTTTAGTCCCATGACTTGTTACGTGGTTTATAGCGGGAAAATGTCACGCGACAGATTTTACGTGATATTGGATTTTCAGTCACGTGACTAGCTGTTACGCGTTTTTGGGCGGGAGCTTGTCACCTAAGCAGTTGTTACAAGGGTTATGCGGGATATTGCCACGTCACTAGCAGTGGTGAAGCCAGGGGGGCACACCGGGCACGTACCACACTTGCCTGCGTGGCCCCCACTTCTGATCAAAAACATCATCATCATCATTAGCATCATCATCATGATGTTTTTGATCAAAAACATGCCCCCTCCGAAACAAACTTTTGCATATGCCACTGGTGACTAGCCATTAGGCGATGCTGCTTGATTTTACTACACTAAAAATTCACAGCGCAAAACACCCAAGACGCCCACATAGAAAAGAAGACACACACGAGCGCTGCCTAACAACTGCTTCGTCCCGTGATTTTAGTCCCGTGACTAAAATTTTAGTCCCGTGACTAAATGCTTCGTGGTGTTAAGCCACGTGAGTAGTATTGTGATGTTATACGATTCCGGTCAGGTGACTACTTACGTGTGTTACGTGATTTTTAGTCACGTGACTACTTGTTACGTAATGTCACGAGATTTTAGTTCATTGACTAGTTTTTACGTGATGTTACGTGATTTACAGTCATGAAACAGACTCGCCCATCAAAGTTATTCTATTCCACGCCGGACGAATCGGCGCACGTGCTGTGAGATCGAAGCAAAAGTTTAAAAAAACGAAGCGAGCGCGTACCGGTTCTTGATAATTTCTGTTCGCACTACCCGGTGTAACGAAAGGTTTTAAGCACTAAAAAACTGCACTGCTATGCCTGCAGAAAATTCAGGGTGCAAATGGCCACTGGTTTACATTGTGCAATGTGTTCTTGTACGTACAATGTCTCCTTCCTTTATCACCTCCCAAGAATAAACGGGTCAAACCAGGTGTGCGTGACTGTCAGGGCTGGGCAAAGATACTTTAAAATTGTATCGCGATACGATACAAGATACTCAGGCAAGAAGTATTGGAGATACAGATACAAGATACTACCGCAACAATTGTATCCGATACGATACTTGCCAATTGTATCTTAAGATACTTCGATACATTCGCAAATTTGTTGTTATAGACCCCCATAACGTAGTAGCGAACGCCTATGCACAGAAAGGTCTGCTTGAAACTCTTAAATGTGACCAATTTCATTTCATTTTAATAAAATGCCTGTTAGTATCTCAAAAGTATTGTCCTCCTTGGTCAAAGTACATTAGTGTACTTCTGAAAGCACTTATTAAGGTTAATTTTAGCTGCTTAACAGGACAGCTCTTTAGACCCTTCGCCGACAGCGGTTCTAGCTTGTCATTTCTGTAATTGATGGGAGTCGCTGCGGAGCTTGCCGTCCAGCTACCGAGTTGCCATCAACCACACGAGCTTCAATAAGAAGCCTTCGCACGATGGCGCAAATAACGGTGTGCAGTTTTACGTTCTCCATAAAAGACCGTTTATGCAATAACCGAATTACCGGTATACAGCAGCAACAATGCTGGTAGCACCATTTTTTTGTGATGCATTGCGTATACGTAGAACACATAGAACTGCTATTACTTTCCATAATGTTCTTATCTGCTGGCGCAAAGCGTTCGTTATCTATATACTCACAAACGTGCAATCAATGCTTCTTCAACGAGAGAACATGTGCACCCCAGAAACGCCTCAGACCTATTGTATTGTCACGTGGTTGTGACTATGAAGAAAGCGGCAGTGACTCTAATAGAGACAAACCTCTTTATTGGGCTTACTTGTACCCAGAAAACTAAGTAACTCTAAGTAATAGCAAAGCGCGCTGTGCTCTTACAGCGGCAATAAATGTCGCCGGCCTTCGGTTATCTGATCATAGGCAGGACTCGTCTTGTTTTACACATGAGTGATCGCACCTTCCAGCGTTATTGCTGGCGCTCGCATAAGCTCCCGAATTAATTAGAGTACGCGCGTACTGCGCGTAATCATAATAATAATTGTTGAGTTTTTACGTCCTAAAACCACGATATCATTATTGGGGAGTATGGGGGGATTATTGGTGGGGGGGGGGGGAAACTCCAGAAATTTCGACGATCTGGTGTTCTTTAATGTGTAATTAAATGTAAGTATATGCGGATGTAGCATTTCACCTCTATCGAAACGTGGCCGCCGCGGCAGGATTTGCGCGTTATCTTAACAGAACAAGCTGAGACAGTCTCGAGGATTCCGAAACATTGCCGCGTGGCTAGCGCCGAGCGGTGATAAGCTTTTGTGGCTTAAACCCGATTACACCAAAATAAAAAAAAAATAAAAGTGCGTGGCAGTATAGTTGCACAAATCGTCGCAAGACAAGGCTGCTATTCACGCTATTGCCACCTATAGCTCCGGTTACCTGCCAATTAGTAATAGTGAAAAAGTAGGGAGGCCAAAAAAAGAAAAAAAACAACAGCAAACAACAGCAGAAATAAAGCAGGCAGTTAAAAGGAAGGATAAAACAGAGAGCTTATTTTGACTGCACTGTACAAAAGACACATTCCAGTTACCAGACCGAAAAAAAAAACAGCTCAGATCACTAGGTAATGTACGGGATGCAAAAGAAGGACCACTAAGAAAGTACTTGTACTAACAATCATGATTTCAAGAGCTCTTTGAATAGAAATAGCAGGAAGAAAATGATATGGTACACCAAGCCATCGTCTGATAGGTAAACGCTTGTTTTATTGAGAACTTGAGAAGCGGAGTTCAGTCAGCGATTATTGTTTTGCAGGGTAGTTTTGCGATAGCAGTATCTTGTATCTTAAGATACACGATACATTATTGAATCAGTCGGAAATACAGATACAGATACTCGTCTTGAAAGACGTATCGCGATACAGATACAAGATACCCAAAGAGTATCTAAGATAGTATCTCAGATACATGTATCTTCGATACTGCCCAGCCCTGGTGACTGTACACGGAGGCACAGTTTACATTGCCTAGAGTCTCCTAGACAATATTTATTACTTTTCTGAGCTCCGTATTTAAATCATGGGAAGGAAGGTAGCGATGTTCTCGACGGAGCAGTGCACAGACTTGCAGCGAGTTTTTTTTTTTTTGCCTTCAATGATAGATGTGCGTTGCTAGGAATGTAATGCACATACTTGCGTCATAGACTGTACCAGGATATTGCTTAGTCACGTTGGTGCCAAGATCTCGGATGTTACTCAATAATATGCAGATGAGACAACGGTGCGGGATGGCAATGGCTGAGCCGGTTTATCCAAATACAGCGAAGCCGTGTTTCCTAGTGGTGAAACCATGTATCTGCGCTAAATATGCGTGTTCGTGTTGGGAACTGAGGTATGGCTGAGGAATCAGAATGTTAAAAAGCGTGCGTCCTTCACTGCAAAAATTTGACAGGCCTGTTGGGTAACGAACCATCATCGCTGGCTATGCGTTCCTTTCCACACTAAAGGAGTAAGGAAGTCTTTTTCACAAATAAGGCTTCTGTTAAATAAGAAAGTCTTGTCATGTTCGATATCTGCACGTATGGCTAAGACAAGTTTTAATTAGGCTGGTACGTTTCCAAGCCACAATTCTTAGTATGGTAAAATTGAAGTTTGGAGAATTGCGTTCGAGGTACGTTGGTATCACTTGTAAGCCGCTGAGATGTTTCACGTTTGCATTGTGATATTTAATTTAGTAGTAGTAATAATGCTACTTTTTTTCAATTTCTAATCGAAATATACATTAGAAAAGTGACAGTTTCGCCGCAAGGGCGAAGCAATGAATGCGACAGCAACAAATTAGAATGTCACACGATGAACGGGAAGCAACTCGATACTTGAAGCATGCCGCTCAAGCGCAAAGGACGCACGAAAAGAACGCACACCGGACGATCGCGAAGTAACAACTGTCAAAGCTCGGCTCAAATACAAAGAAGGAGGCTCGAAAAGAACGCACAGGTATGCACACGAGGAACGGGAACTAACAACTGTCACAGTTTCTACTTTTTCGAGTGGGATCAGCGCGCTGCAAGTGTCGACTATATGCGAGCGCCTCATTGTTGACCACTGCGGCGCGTGGAGTGACTCCTCCTTGCTTCCTGCGGCGTGCGTCGTTCGAAGCATTGCTTGCCCGGCGTCCCACATCCCGAATGGGTACAGAAATGGGCCACTTTTTTGTGCGCGCCTCAAGGGCAGTTGAAACAAAATCTAATAGGAGAGTTGTTTAAAGCGCGCCCTTCGCGCCATGTCTTGGGTGGTATTGAACACGCCGACGCGCCTCCGAGATCTGAGTACCGCCCTCGACAAATGCTCGCCGTAAGCATTTCAACGAACGAGTGGCACGTGCTGAGCTGTCTACCGCGGCAGGCTGCGGAGACGACCGCGTTAGACAGCTTTTCTTATTAGACATTCTTTTGATTAATTTTTCTTTGTTGCTTTTGTTCATATACACATACATCTGCATATCCGGGACATGACGGCGACGGCGAAAATTCGCCAAGAGTGTCCATATAACTTTATCGCAATAATAGCTCAATGCGTCATGTTTCTCAGTTACATTTACTCATTCGTTTATGCATAATCAAAAAATGTGATCATTTGTAATTTCATCTTTGCAAACTGATGTGTACCTGAAATAATGCGTATCAAAACGAATGTGAAGAAGACGCTGGTTCAGCGACATTTCGTAGTTGGACGGAAGTGCTCTCCGAGGAAAGACTGTTCCTCGTGCCCACGCTGCGAATCTCTCGACGCTAATCTCATTATGACCTGCGTCCTCCTGAGATTGCGCCATTCGCTACAAGTTTTGTGGGCTGTATTCGGCACCGTACACAACTATGTCTTACGGTGGTGGTGGTGGTGGTGAAAACTTTTATTTGTCAGACATTTCTGCGGGGAAGCTCCGGGTAATCGGAGATTCTTGGCCTGCGGTGGGGGATGCCCTCAGTCCAGGGCTCCGCTTGCTGCAGCCGGGCTGCGGGCCCGGTCGATCAGACTCAGCTGATCTTCCAGGTTGTCGCTGGCCAGCAGCTCTTCCCATCGCTCCGCTGTGGGATTTTGTATTGGGGCTAAGGCTGTAATGGCCTGAAATTCCCACGTGACGTGGTAGAGGGTAGCTTTAGCTGAGCACCATGGGCAGTGTGGAGAGTATGCTGAGGGATGCATTTTACGAAGGATGTGCAAATTTGGAAACGTGCCGGTTTGAATTTGCTTCCAGCTGACCGATTCCTCCTTATTTAGTGTGCGGTACGGTAGGGAATAAGCTTGCCTTAGTCCTCTATAATGGTTTAGGATGACTGAGTAGTCGCAAGGGACGGGGACGGGTTCCTCAGGGGCGGAGTTGGAAGGCGACCTCGACAAAAGGCGCAGGATAGTGAGTCCTATACAAGGTTCCTTCTATTTGCAGTGAATCTCCTAAGACACACAGCGTAACATGCCAAATCGTACATGTGTAGCGCCTTAATTAATTAAGATTCGATCCTGTCTTTTTTCGTGCGGGTATTATAGGAAATAAACCTGTTTTCGTGTTTGAGCCATTTTTTTCGCTTCTGGTTCTCAGCGATATGTAATTTTTTCCCAATAGTTGTGTGACCACTGAGCTCCAAAATTGTTGTTGCGTTTAACACTAGCTTTTTTGTGGAAGCATCATTTGTTTGAAAAGCGAATAACTTTTAGGAAGGGCTTAGCTATTCGCTTTCATTGACAATTATCATAGATGCTTTCCACGCACGTTTTCGGTGGATTTCTTTTTTAAGGTGAGCGAGTCGAAACCTAATCTCAGCAAGGAGCCCCCATTTACTTCAAGAAAAATTCATGTCAGGCTGCACCGACTTTGGCTAAAGGAAGTGGTGTTCAAGCGATGTCATGTCTATGCGGAGTTGTGCATGTTGCGCAGCTGCAAATGCTACGTATCTCATATGACGACTGCTCCGTGACAGCAGACAGGTAACGGAATGCGTGCTTTTGTTCGTGGTATTGCTCTAATGCATCCCCCTAAAACCACTGACACGCCATGCGGGAAGCTGATGAATGTGGCAGACATACATTCAGTATGACGAGCTATTCAGCAGCGCTTAAAACGTCTTACGCATGCGTGGAATGAGGCCGAGACATCTTTCACTGGCACAGTGAGAAAGAGAGACAGAAAAAAAAAGCGTTGGAAAAATGAGCTTTGAAAGTGCCAAGAATGGGATCAATAGAGCGGAGCAAGTCCCACATTGCGAAAGCAAGGCGCAATACTTGGGCTTCGTTCAGGCCGGTTTCGAAACCCCACTCATCTCGGTCCTTCGGAGAAGGTGGAGTGGAAAGCAAGGCACGATTCCCATGATTGAATCCGACATCATGCGGGTGTGCCTTACTCTTTATGGAGACCGACCTAGAGCCGTTGGAATAAAAAAGGAGGACAGATTCGACGCGTGGCTTCGCATCTGTTTGTGCCCACAAGGATGAACAAAGTGAAGAGAATATGACGCCGCTATCATGGACGACAATGCGCAGAAGGTGCAAGTAAAACGGAGGCGCTTTGTGTGGCATACATTGAGCATGTGAAGGCTGCACGCAGAGACCACTCGCTTGTCTATCTCATGCGATCCGCGTCGCATATGCGTCGAGAAACCAGCGATTGCGTCGATTCTCCCGGACAAATTTGGATCCTTTTTTTTTATTTCACTGGAATCGCACTCTGTTTTCAGGACTTTGCTTTCAATTCAGTTTTCGTTTTGTCCCATTTTCCTGACTTTCTATTCATTTCGAATACAGCTCTTCGAAACAATGACGTACCAGTAACTTTCAGAGGCCTGATAATATACTGGTACTTTCGGTTGTCATCGTATCCTTCTAAGCATTCTTTTTTTTAATTCTCTATTAGACCACGATGTAATCATACCAAAAGTATATGCATCGTAAAAAAGAGTGGAAGTTAAAACGTGGACTTTTCAAGTGATAACGGCAAGCCGAGAATGTTTGTAATATTCTGTCATTAGACACTGAGATCTCTGCCATATACAGGCGGTTGTTTTACAAAAGATTTCTAAACGACGTTCTAAAGAACTGTATAGGAGAAGGAAGATGGTGGACATTTTAATGTGTGAACGTAACCGCAGACTACAGGTGCGAAAACGATGAAAAGATAGTGTTAGAGCCAAAAGGCTATTGTGCAAGGCTGCGAGAAAGGTTCGCAGTTTTTTATACCATTTCTAGTTTCGAACATGAAGGTATTGCTCAAGTCGTTCAGTGGATAGCAAGAATTTCGTTGTTATTAGTCAGTACGAGCACAGCCCTGATTTACCCGCGAACCTGACAGCCATTCGACGCTACTTAACCTCATTATCGGTAACACTGATCGCGACCTTGTTAGCAGCCAGCTGTGCTCTTATGCAGTACTCAGCGGACCTGCCAGGACCGTTTTGTTCGACGTGTCATCGAAAGTTCTTATGCTTCGAGCCTATACTGTGCGAGTGAATACGGAATACTATTCCGTACGCTCCATGCCAACACGCTTGCGCGCGCGCAGCCTTTATGGGGGGGCTCTGACCTATTTCGGAATGGACAATTAGAAAAGAACAACACGGAATGGTGTTCCGTATTGAGTGATATGCATAGACTCGCTGTTTCTGTGCGCGCACAGCACAGCTCTTTAGTTACGGTCGCAATTGGATACCGTAGCCACATCGTGTATACTCAGCACGAAAGTTTTTAGAACTAGCTATGCCAGGCTCTACTATGGCATGCCTGTACGTGTCGGCTAAGCAGTAGGATTCACTGTCACGTTGCATGCCGCGTGCTGCAGATCGAAGTACAAGCTGTCAAAGACTTTTTTGGTAGCAGCGTGACCGACCGTTTCGTCGTTGTGCAATGTCCAGCAAACCAATGCAGGTAGGCGGCAATCAATGTAACCCAAAACCTTCGGTCGAAGCTCTCAGGATTCTTTTTTTTTCGTTTGCTCATGCTCTGTTTGGGCAGCCTCAAGGGCTTCCTTTTGTGAACCCAAGATAATAGAGGGGTGGCATAGGACGACGTAGATGGACCTGGTCGGGCATCCTGTTTGGCTTGCAGTGATCGGGCTAATAGGGAATGCGTGAGTTCGTTGCAACAAACCTGACAGCCTTTGTCCATTGCATCTTTTCCATTAAACCTCGAAAGAGGAGCTGTGCGAACGTGTCTTGGACAAAACCTTCACCATCAGAGTATGTTGGGATGGAAGGACGCTTATCTACAGTGACGTGCATTTCACTGAGCATGTCGTCAAAAAAGAAAAAGAGCGAAAAAAAAAGTGAGTAGAAGAGGTCTTCTTTGGGATATATAAAAGGTGTCTCAGAAATCGCAGGGTGAGATAAAGAAGGTTCAAACATTTTATGCGAGTGCAGTAGATCACATGTCGTTGTTATTACCCTCAAAAAGCGCCTAATTTATTTCTGTTCTTCATAGCCTGTAATTCTGTAGGGTGTGTTCAGATAAGGACGTCGGTGCATGTCCGCCGACCCCCTTTAATTTCGCCGAAAAAAATATATTTTGTTTCCCGAGTACCCAGGACCACAAAACCACTTTTGGTTTCGCGAGAAAAAATTTCACCTTCTTTAAAAAAATTCACAAGTCTCCACTAAGCCGCCACCACCTCTTTCGAATTTCGCGATAATGGGATTTCGATGAGACGCTACAAAAACACTATTGTAGCTGTAGGTCCGAAAAATTTTCTCCGCATACTACGGATAGTTTTTGTTGAGAAAAAATTATTACTTTGCAGTTTTGATGTTGTTCTGTTAAGCAAAAAAAATCGCAAAATCGACACAAAGCTCAATAATGCTCACATTTAAGATTTTTTTCCTCCGTAAGTATAAACGTCAGACTTTCCAAAATTTTTCAAAACATTGCCATATGTTTGGTCAACAAGTGTGCTGAACTAAATACCTGAGAGTGTTTTAAAACGTTAACCAGAAATGTTCAACTGAGGACATGTCTCTCAAAATGCAATATTTTGAAGGTCATTAAAAAAAAACACCATCTTCGATTTTCTTTAAACTCTCCAGAATTAAAGCCAAGCACGTGTTCTAACTTAATCTGTAAAAACATGTTGCATTATTTTTGTGAGGTCGGAACTACGAAGCACGAAAAGTGGCCAAATTGACGTATAGTCAGTAACCACAACATTGAGCAAGCATGGAGCAATAGTTGCCATTATCGTTATTTTTAGGTCCTGAATGTCATCTGTTGTGCTCGAAGGACAACAGCTTGACAGATAAAACCAAATAGTTGCCTTAAAGTGCAAATTTGTTCATTTGCGTGCGTGCACGCGTCGCAATTTTGGTCCTGGCGTAAGGACTAACCGCAAGATTTTTAGAAATGTAGTCAAGTCGAGCTCTCGGAAGGAACTGTTTATTCACCCCTATTGTATACACAGGGAGTCATAGTCACAAGTCATAGTCAGACAAGTTAGACAGTCACAAACGTCACTGGAGCACTTGTGCGTATCTTGCTCCTGGCGAAGCAACCTTGTGCACACAACCCTTAGTAACGTGAAGCTTTGGGCTAGTTGGTTTTGCATTATGAAGTAGTAACAGCGCAATATTCACAATATTCTTTGTTTGTCCCCGTGTGAATATTGCGCTGTTACTACTTCATAGCACACAACCCATTTCGGCCTCAAGGAGGAGAACTTCGTGAGCCCGATTCCTGTGTCAGGGTGAACCGCTTTAAGTAGACGAAATGTTTCCCGAATGGACCTGGTCATCAGCCGTTTTGAAACGTACTTTATTGTCCTTTAGAACTAATTGCAATGAAATCTTTCTTGTTTGGGCTTTGTTGGGTGGTGTTGAGCTCATCGTCAGTATAGAATTTCATTGCTGCCTGTATGTTTTCGGCTTCAGCTTCGATCTGGTGTAGAGGTTCGGATTTGACCACACCCGGGTGTCTGTATTTTCTGGATTTCCGAATGAGGTGCCGAGTTGCGGATCGAATCATTTCTTGAATCTCTTGATGCGAAAGGCTCACAGGGAGCAATGTCAGGAGGCGGCAGCGTTCATAGTATGATTCGCAGGTATCGAATGTGTGCTTTAGGTTGCGCAGCCACTCGCGACACGTGTTGCAGGTTTCCGCTGAAGGACCAGGTTCCTCTGTAGTGCCGTACGCTACTGTAAGGACAGCAGAAATTGTCCCTGAGATAGCGCCCTCGATCTCCGCTTTCTTACGCTTGGCGTAAGACACTCGGCATTGTGCTTTCACTTTCGCCAGAATTTTCAGGGTTGTCACGTCGGTTGTCTTAACGAGCACGTTTAGCTCTTCGACAGCAATTTGTTCGTGAACAAAATTTGCGTCAGACTGAGATGCATCTGGAGACTCTACGGCGATCTGTTTGAAGCGGTTGAAACAGCTCTGGCACAAAATGTCGGTTTCTCTGATGGATGAGGCTTTTTCTGGCATGCGCTTCCTTAGTAAGGCGACATTCAAATCTTTCACACATCTAAAGTTCCGCTTGTAGGCAATCTTCTTCGTGTGCCTCTTTCGGTAGTCAGCGGAAAACGCTCGCTCTGAGCTCCACAACGTGGCCATCAATATCAGGGGAGTGTAATACGCGCACGCGTACTCACGTTCGTTCACCAGCAGAGGACTGCCGGGTTGTCGACGACGAACGGAAGTGAAAGCCGACGTTCTCTTATTACTCCGACCTTTCTTAAGCGAGTTGAGCTGTTTCTTTTTTATGTTCTTTCTTTTTTTTTTTTTTTTTTTTTTAGGGAGCGGGTGAGCGCAGTCGTGCTGCAGAGGCGCCGCTTGTGCCGACACGCACCGTCTGCGTTATCACATTACCGACGTGCCATGGGAAGCGATAAATATCCAGCGGCGGATCCTCTCCAGCCACCACCTTTATGAGGCATACGCAGGCTCACATGCGCGAAAAATTTTGAAAGCGATTCCTGCGAAGAGTGCGACTCATTATCGCGGCATGCTGAGTGGCTGGGACCCGAGTAGAAGTTTTTGTGATTTGCGTAAAAAATGTAGTAATAATTTCCTCTTCAAAACCAACGGTTCCTGTTTTATTTCTGACAATCCGTCAATCCACAGAAGACATTCGCGACCTAAAAATAACGATAATGGCAACTATTGCTCCATGCTCGCTCAAGGTTGTGGTTACACACTATACGTCAATTTGGCCAATTTTCGTGCTTCGTAGTTCCGACTTCACAAAAATAATGCAACACGTTTTTACAGATTAAGTTAGAACACGTGCTTGGCTTTAATTCTGGAGAGTTTAAAGAAAATCGAAGATGGTGTTTTTTTTTAAATGACCTTCAAAATATTGCATTTTGAGAGACATGTCCTCAGTTGAACATTTCTGGTTAACGTTTGAAAACACTCTCAGGTATTTAGTTCAGCACACTTGTTGACCAAACATATGGCAATGTTTTGAAAAACTTTGGGAAGTCTGACGTTTATACTTGCGGAGTAAAAAAATCTTAAATGTGAGCATTATTGAGCTTTGTGTCGATTTTGCGATTTTTTCGCTTAACAGAAAAACATTAAAACTGCAAAGTAATAATTTTTTCTCAACACAAACTATCCGTAGTATGCGGAGAAAATTTTTCGGACTTACAGCTACAATAGTGTTTTTGTAGCGTCTCATCGAAATCCCATTTTCGCGAAATTTGAAAGAGGCAGTGGCGGCTCAGTGGAGACTTGTGAATTTTTTTAAAGAAGGTGAAATTTTTTCTCGCGAAACCAAAAGTGGTTTTGGGGTCCTGGGGACTCGGAAAACAAAATATTTTTTTTTTCGGCGAAATTAAAGGGGGTCGGCGGACATGCACCGACGTTCTTATCTGAACACACCCTGTAGTAATTTCGTATACCATATGCACCAGAGGCACGCAAACATAATGTGTTAGAGTGACTTCAAAATCATCAATTTCAGTTGTTTGCTGCACCCTCTATAGCAGGGGTCTCAAACTCACCTCAGCCAGCGGGCCGCAGTCAAGCAATTAAGTTCCGCAAGGGCCGGGGCAGTGTAAAAGAGCGGAGAAGCGGGGGGGTGGGGGGGGGGGGGGGAGATTTGTACAGTTTGCCTGCAAACGCTGCCATTTGAAAGAAAACTTTCCCATATGTCATATAAAGGTCATTTCTGAAGGAGATTTGGTGCCAGGATTCCAACGACATGTCGATAGCGATCTCCAAAATG
Source organism: Rhipicephalus appendiculatus (assembly GCA_030522465.1). NCBI lineage: Eukaryota > Metazoa > Arthropoda > Arachnida > Ixodida > Ixodidae > Rhipicephalus > Rhipicephalus appendiculatus. Next base: position 9,207 of record JALIZH010018250.1, on the reverse strand, counting down.
ACTCAAATCTAGACGCTGATTGTGAAATATTTTTGTCTCACGGTTATGTTTCGAAACAACGTGAACACATGGGATGCCTCACGGAGACAATGCCTTAGACCAGTCAGGTCTGTAGCTCACGAACATAGTTGATAAGAAAATAAAAAAAAAATGTGGGGCGAAGACAGTCATGTGAGGGCCGCGGGCCGCAACGGAGAGCCACGCGGGCCGCATGCGGCCCGCGGGCCGCGTGTTTGAGACCCCTGCTCTATAGAGTCCGACCACCCTTCAGCGTTGTAGAGGAATCTGTAGGAATTCAAAATTATGGCACGGGACTATACGCTTCCACATGCCGCCGAAGTTTTTGCAGTGACGCTTAACGGACTCAGTGAGTGCTTACAGTGTATCACCGTCACGTCTTGTTTTGTGCTAAGCGTGTCGCGCGCGGCGCTGACACGTTATGGGAAAAATTCGCACACACGCGTCGAAATCACACCGGCAAAGTATAATAACCGTCCTGAGGGGAACTGAATAAGTGGGTACCAGTGGCGTAGCCAGGAATTTTGTTCGGGGGGGGGCTCGCATGTCAACAATATATATATATATATATATATATATATATATATATATATATATATATATATATATATATATATATATATATATATATATATATATATATATATATATGAGAGAGATGCATATTTGCGTCTCCAACATTTTAAATGTTGTCTTAGTTGCATGATGGCGCTGTTAGTGCACAGTCTGTTAAAACTGTGATCTAATTAAATGCATAGTTCTTGTTTTCCTTAGCACTTCTCATCGTTCACAGCACCTCTCCGGTGAAACGTGCCCGCTTGCCATTGCGGAGGAACCAATTAAAAGTATTTTACATAGGGTTGCCCAAGTGAACTAACGGAAGTCTATGCAACTCTAGAAACGCAGTGCATTCTTTGGGACCCATTCGCAAAAGTGAACGTTGTTTAAGTGGCGTTCTAGTATTACCGAAACTTTACATTTCGCGCTTAATTCTACTGACATCACGTTGCTGCATCACACGTTTCCTGAGAAGAAGGCCCTCATTATTTTCCTCTCCAGCTGTTCACCTTGAAGAATAGTTCCACCAAGATCTATCACGCACCGCAATCGTCGTGTATTTTTGCATGATTACTGGAAATAAATCTTACTACGACTTTGGAATATGAAAGCTTCATGTGGGAAAGTTCGTATATTTACGTTACAATCACTAGATCATTTAAGGTGAGTCATGTGAAGAAGCCATTTAGGAAACACGAATTTATTACTGAAGATATAAATTATAATAGAAAATATTGGACTAAATTTAAACCTGGCTATATTTTGCTGTGCATCTGCATGCTCCTGTTTTTCCACTCGTGTTTGGAAGTCCATCTACGTAATCGATCGAGCAGAATTCACTACAAACGTCACAATTACCTTAGTTTCGAGAAGCTAATTGATCAAGATCTGTTGAAAACGGTGATCGAATAAATTTTTCATGTTGTGTGCACATGTTTTTTTTACCCGCTATACTTCGCGCTGTTAGAATAAGCTCGCTCGCGAAATCTGCCAGCTTACTATTGAAGAAAACAATAACGAAGAGCAGCGTTACGTCTAGCAGACTCACATACATATATAAGCTTTGTCATAGACACAGTGATCAAATTTACCTTCTGGTAGTGCACATTTTAGCGCAATACTACGTAAGTCTGCCTACCCACCAGGCAATTTTATCCACCTTTCCACCTGACGTCCCACTAAAATATACTGCTACGCTTTTAAAGTAGAAAGTGCAACTAATAGCATTTATTTGCATCAGAACTAAGCAAGCGTTCACACTCATTGCGAACCTCAATAATGCGTGGTGCATGTATTGCTGTGATGAACTGCCGGTGAGCGAAATTATGACCTGTTTCTCTGACCGCGAACGAGTGACTAGAACCAGAAGTGAAATGTAAAATTTCCGTTGGAATATAGGGTGTTACCTGATGCTACTTAGACGACGCGATGTTTTGCGAATGAGCCCCTATCATACTGCTTCGTTTCCATAGTTCTTTAGACATCCAGTGACGTGCTTTATGAGACATTAACTTTTTACGCAGGACCTTTTAACACCACTTATCCCAAAACATTACGCTACTGAGTCACGAGACAACATAGCTCACATAGACAGCTGTGGTTCTATGAAATACACATTAAATATAGATTTTTGTTGACCTCGTGATACTGGCATTTATAAAAGACAAAAAAAACGCAAAATAAACAAAATTTTTAAAGCGCAAGCAGCCGCGGCGGTGGCATTTTTATGGAGACGAAATGCTCGAGGACACTGTAAGTGCCCGAGCTTCCTTGATTTAAGTGCTCGTTAAGGAACACAAGCGCTAGAAATTTTCGTAGTTCTTCACTACGAAGTGCTTGATAACCATACCGTGGTTCTGGGCGCGCCAAACTCCACAAATTATTATTATTAGTATAGTATTGCAAAACGCCTGGCTAACTGAGCTCGAAATAACAGCGCAGTAGAAATGGAACTATTCTAGCCAGATCATACATATGTGGCGTTTTTATTCTAAAAAAGCCCAATCCGCTTTAACTGAAACTGAAAAAAAAAAACAGTTTTTTGCTAGGGTCAATATGGTCGGGCCAGTTCCATTTTTTCGCCAGTGCGCTCATGTCACCAAAATACCTCAAATCTATATTGCGGCTAAAATCTATGTAGCCTACTATCGTCAGTATTCCAGAGTAAAATTTGTATTTGGCTTTTAGAGATTGTAACATTTCATTTGGGCTTGACTTAGCTCGTAAAAGAAGTGTAAATCGCAGCAAATTAACGATACAGCAATATTTTGCGACAACTATAACAGCACGCTTGTGCATCCGTCGGTGCCGCCTTTTGCTGCGTTGGCGTAACGACGATAACTAGACTTGTACAGCGAGTGGTCCTACCAGGAAAAATGCGTACCATTCTGGACTGCCGGCAGCGTTTTGTCATTCTTGGCATCTTGAGCGCCTTCAGAAAAATGCTTGTTTGTTTGTTCGGTTATTTATTTGTTTGTTTATAGCCTGAAAACTGTTTCAGCTCTTCTTCGTCTTCTTCTTAGCTCATTTGATATCACGCCGTTTCGGATCGCTTCTTCTTCAAGGAATAAAGCGGTGCCCAGTGTCTTAATTTCAGTTGTCTTCTATTTCAAATATACCGTATTGGAGTGAAAGAAGGTCATAATATGCAGCGCAAAAGGTTGTCAAATGAAAGCAATATAGGAAAGCTACTAGGACCCAAATGAAGCAGATTGGACCCGGTCACACTGGTTGTTTTGGTCGTGTTTGTTGTAGCAGCACTGATTTTTTTTTATTTTTTTTTTATTGATATGATATGTAAGGAGATGTTGGCGCACAAGTCAGGCGCCGGCTACTCCTTTGCCCTTGAGTGAGTACTGAATATACATCTTAACAAAGGAAAAACAAAGAGCAGTACATGGAAAATAAAACACAAGAGCACACATATGTAAAAACACACCCACAGAACAACACCATCACAACGTATAAGAAAATGTCCGAATGCCAATGAATAATGTCTCTGATGATGTGTGTGGTCATCATTGAGTCCCACCGGCTCAGCACAGCAGTCAACACGTCTAGTCCTTATGGGGATGAATTCGATCATGTAGACATAACAGTCACATGCACTTCAGCATTCACACATAACATGCACTTCAGCACACATATATAATGCCTGTCATATAATAGTGCGTATTACAAGTAAGACATGTGATTATATGAATATAAGTTCCTTATTTCTTAATAATTGCCAGCAATTCCGCTGTCTTCTAAAAAACGTTTTAGCGCTTTTAGGGCGTACTTCTGTAAAGCTCCGGTTGGCCACGGGCCCAGAAGTTTCTTGATACTGAACGGTCTACGGTCTAATACCAATAGTTCCGATTTAAGACGGCGTCTCGGTGTGTCATGGCGTGGGCAGTCCATAAGAAGGTGACATACATCTTCATCTACAAATCCACATTCGCATTCGGGAGTTTCACTTTTGCCAATTCTGTGTAAGAAATGTTTTGTGTATGCGGTGCCTAGCCTTAACCGGTGAATAAGTGTTTCGATACTTCTATCTAATGCTATCGTAATTTTGAATTCAATGAATGGATCAATATGATATAAATCACAGCTCTTGGAGTTTTGGTCAAACCAAGTATTTTTACTCATTCGGAAAGTTGTTGCCTTTATAACACTTCGCAATTCATTTTTCGAAATTGGTAAGGAAACAGTAACATCTTTACGATGTGCTTGTCGTGCAGCCTCATCGGCAGCTGTGTTACCAGGAATGTTACAATGTCCAGGTATCCACTGTAATTTTATCTCATGTTTCGCCTGGCTTGCTTTTGTGAGCTCTTTAAGTGTTTCATATATTACACTATCCCTGATTACCGTCGTGTTTGTACTGGAGAGTGATGATAATGCGGCCTGTGAATCGCTGAAAACTACCCATTTTCTCGCGTCTGCTGCTGAGTTTATATACCTGATAGCATACAGAATAGCGAATAGCTCAGCTGTTGTAGATGATGTCGCGCGAGATAATTTATATGATTCCTGAGTATTGAGGTGCGGTATTATAAATGCTGATGTCGAAGAGGTTGGAATACTTGAGCCATCTGTGTAAACATGTATGTACCCTGGATACCATATGTGTATCTGGTAAAGCGCTAGTTGTTGAGCAGCTTGAATGAACATGTCTCTTTTTCGGATGATACCATCTACTGACAATTCAATGCTTGGTATTGTAAGCAGCCACGGAGGATAGTCAACTTCAGAGCTCCAAAATGATCTGACTCAGTTTGATCCAAGCAGATAAAGGATTTCGCAGATTTTTTAAATTTTAAAACTGCCTTTTTGAGTTCACGTTACGATGAGGAATTGTCCCATTTTGATTACAATTCGTATGAAAGAGAAATATACTTTAACACGTTTTACGCTCCCATGAAATTTAGACCTTTTTCTGATTTGGTTCTTTAAGAAAAAAAAAATGCCACATATATAGCACAAGACAGTGATCATGCTTTGGCCGAAAGAGGGCTGTTCGAAGCGCTATAACCGTTAGAAGGAAGTAATTTTGGCAAAGCAGGATTGCTAGTGCATTATAGTCTGCTGAGCAGCATCGTCGATGTGGATTCGCTTCTCGGACAGGAAGAAATAATTTGGGTGTGTTCCAAAGATTGACCTTAAAATGTCAGCTCACTGGCAACACTGAATACATCAGAGCAACTTTGAGGTCAGAGTTGTCAGTTAAGGAGTTAATCAAGGGTGCTCTCCCCCCGCCCTTACTTATCCACTGGGGGGAATGCGCGCCCCGCTGATCGGCGTACCCTAGCAGCCCTAATTAGTAGATGCCTTTTGTTCTAAGAATATAGTGCATAGCCGGGAAGAAACACGCGGCCCGCGGAACCCTTGCTAGCGTCCCGCGCCTTCAGACAGAATAGCCTTGCGATTTTGCTAAATAGTATTCACATTATTTTCTCGCCTACTCTGTTCAGGCAAGCTACAGAGACGGGACTGGTCTCAAGTGTTTTGTGCGTGTGCGCGAGGCACCCCATGCGCTCATAATAAGTTGCAACATCACCGTCAAACGAAAACTCCATATTTCACAATCGACGTCCAGATTTTAGTCATTCTGAAAATCAGTATCCATATGTTTTCCGAGACCTGATGTCAAATACCCTTCTTAAATGACCCATGAAGGAGAGGATTTCTTTATTCTTGCAAGAGGCAAAGTTTGGTGACATTTTGATTCAATCTGCCTGCACCCCCCCTCCCCCCCCCCCCCCCCCCCCCGCCCGGAATCCACCATCTTCGCTGTTCTCCCAGCGCTTGTGGGACTAAATTTCGTTACTACAGCCCGCTAGTTGAGGTTTGTTGGAGGCCCCTCCCATATATCTAAATCCAAAGCGTTCTGTGTGTCAACAATAGTTACGGTGAAACGGCTAAAATGGCAATACAAGGCACTACGCCTTCTCTTCCAGAATATTTCTTACGGTATCATGCGCGGCACAGCCAGATACAAGACCGCCAGGGGTCCGCAATGTTCACACCGAAGTATCTTTTCGACTGCGAAAAGCAATTTTAGAAAAAAATCTAGGATGATTTCCGGCGCAGCTAGCTCTTTTGGTCGGCGATACATCACAATACGAAAAAATTTCGGGGGGGCTGAAGCCCCATAAGCCCCCCCCCCCCCCCTGGCTACGCCCCTGGTGGGTACCTTGTATAGTTTGCAAAGTTCGGCAGAGTGCTTGAACACCAGCCGACAAGCTGCCTACGCGTACTGGGAAATATGTGTAAGCACCTCCAAGCTGATATTTCCGGGTAATAAGTCACAAAAGTGTGTTTATTACCAAGCGCCCCAAACGACATATTTGTGCAGTCACGCGAAAACCGTGTGCGTGCATGTTGTTAAACGTCATACCAGCACACTCTATGAGGGCCACACACAGACACACACACACACACACACACACACACACACACACACACACACACACACACACACACACACACACACACACACACACACACGCACACGCACACGCACACGCACACGCGCACACACACACACGCACACGCACACACACATACACAAGAACCTACAGGTACGGAAACTGAAGGATAATTATTCAAGAAAAGTGTTGTTATTGAGTATGACGATGACACCATGCTAACATGACATCTTCATTGGATGATTTAATTGCAAACATTGGCACGCGAAAATGCAATAAGAAAATTTGGGACTAAAGAAAACCCATGCCATCTCCACGAAGTGAATGCTGATGAGTGGGGCGAAGCTCCAACGCTTATCGGTAAAACCGTGAAACATTAGCTCACACATCATGTAAAGACGTGGCACGTTGTTATAGGGTGATTGTATATACACTTATATACACGGCATCTCCACGAAGTGGAAGGCATCGTCGTCGGGGACGTTCCGCGGCAGGCACCGCACGGTGTTGGGCACGTTGATCGGCACGTTGACTACCTGCCCCTTCATGTCGTACTGCCCGCTGCCATGAGTCAAACGCCTGATGCCACGTAGCTGAGTGATGTGAGCGAGCGCTTTATATAGGCGCGGCCCTCTAGCGGTCACCTATCTAACTAGCGCGCGCGCCGAGTGTGCAGCGGAGCCGGGGAGTGCAGGTGTGTACCGCGCCGCCTGAGCGGCGGCGCGCCTTCTAGCCGGAGCCCTTTGAATGATAGCACAGCTGCGCCTCTAGCGGGAGCCATGAGAACTAGCGTACACGGCGCGAGGGACCAAGTTCCGGCTAGAGGATCTTCGCCCCTAAAAAACAAGGAACGGTACACGAACATAAACTGCCGCCTTACTCCATCAACTATATGCCCTATGCACTCCCCTCAGACGACCGGAAGGCGAAATGCATCGTCATTTTTTTCTAGTCGTTGTATTGCTCTTACCGTGCCACCCTATGAAAGCTTTCTGCACCTAATGTGGTTTTGCATTGCCTCCAGGGTCGGAGACACCTCACGTAGTTTTGCACTGCTTCCGTGATAGGCCCATCATTCACCAAGCTACGATGTCATGTGATGACGCCATGATGTGGCGTCAGGCCACGTGAAGCCATTGTGACGGCATAATGACATCATATGGTGGCGTCACTTCCAGTGACATCACCGTGACGTCTTGATGACGTAATAACGCGATGATGATTTTTTGGATCACTCGTGTTGACGCCGCCGACGCGGGACGCCGGTCAGTTTTCACGTTTTGTGAGGCATCTAAGCCTTTCGCGTTGATAAAAGCTGCTCGCGTGACTTATTTGACAATGTGCCTATTCGTATGCCGAGCTTTAATATCGCATATCTCTTTGTTCTCACACGTGGAATTTTCACTCCCAGGTTGCAGTATTATTGTGAGAAACACCTATATAAATAACTGCATACTTTGCCCTCTACCTAACCAGTTTATTCGGTGAATTTTGAAAACATGAGTCCGAAGGGCAGTGATGCTTGGAAGCTGTCGGGAACAACATGGCGGAAAGTGCAGCGGTCAGCTGCACATGTCGTATCTAGTCGCGCTTTCCGGACGAATGCATCCGCAGGCGGGAGACGAAATGTACTTGCTGACTCGTTTTCACAGTCGGTTGCCGTCTGTGATTGGATGTCACCAGCCACTGCTCATGTCTGTTGTCATGGAAAAATGCCCGCATAATGATATTTCGCTAACATTGTTTTGACAAGTATTTTGCCCTCCGGATGTGTAGAAAAACTATTATATTTATGACCGCCGAGAGTGACCGAATCAACAAAAAAGTGCAGTCCACGCGCGAAAATAAAATCAAGTGTGAAAAAAAGGTGAAACTTGTGCTAAGTCGCGCAAGGCTCGAAACATCGAAGCTGGACGATTCTGAAGTAAAATTTAGTTGCGTCTAGGTTGTTTCTGGGCTTTAGCTAGGTGATGATAAGTTGCTACAGTAAAAGCTCGTTAATTCGAACTCGGTTAATTTGAACTTATGGTTAATTCGAACTGACGCCCTGGTCCCGGCACAGCCCTGTGTTTTTTCTATGGGGGAAAGCTCCCGATAATTCGAATGCGTCGGTATCCACAACGGCTAATTCGAACTGGGAGCCCCTCGTTTTCGTCGCTCCTCGCAGAAGTCGGCCCAGAGTGATCACAATGTTACAAAACCAAAGCGATCCAAATTTACTACAGATGCAAAACAATAAAACAGCAGCATTTTTCAGCAGATGAAAATTCGTACGTGGTGATGGAGCTCTTGGGCAAGCTACAAACGATGTCCATGAGTTAGTGAAAGAAGAAAACGCAAGGAAATTCAAATTACTAATTACTTTTAATTTTGATTTTGTTGACTATGTTATGTTAATAAACGTGTTTTGGAGCATAAATAGCGTCATACACATGAGTGTATGTCGGTGCTTGTTTCTGGCGTATCACTGACAGATCAATTAATTTCTGTTTGCTGTTAGAGCTCCATGAACCTAATTTACGAAATCACCGGCCACAAACGTGTAGCAGCGCCAAGTTCGCAACAACGAACTAGGCGCAGTGTGGCGCTATGTCCATTCATTCTAGTGCCGGCCCGCTAATTCGAACTCCGCCTGATTCGAACAATTTGATAGTCCCCTTCGAGTTCGAATTGACGAGCTTTTGCTACTAGGTTGCTTCTTCACGCAGAGAAGTTC